>PVJA010001968.1:0-114946 GCA_004027025.1 Myocastor coypus | reverse complement strand
AGCCTGCATGTGTTCAACTCACTGTCTGTCTGGATATTCTTTTCCTTGTGAACATTTTATAACATAAAATTTTCAGTATTAAATAAATGTGTTTTTCTTTCATTATATGACTTAAACAAATTCGATTCTCAAGTCCAGCAATTAAAAAGAAAATCTAAACTAAGGAGACAGAGATAAAATTTTGCCTCCCACACAATATTATCATTAATTTGCACGGTTCGTTCACTGTGAACTGTTTCAATAATGTCACCTACAGAAATGAAGCATTTATGAAAGTAGTCATGTAAGTTTTTTCCCTTCCAATTAATAGGCTGTTGAGCTACTATTTTCTTATGAAGGTATTGGGATGAGTTTACAAATAATATATTTTGAAGATTTTTTTTTTTTTGTCTTTTTGAGTCAGGGTCTCACTGTGCAGTTGAGGCTGGCCTTGAGCTCACTTTTGTAGCCCAGGTTGGTCTCGAACTCACACTGATCCTCCTGCCTCAGCCTCCCGAGTGCTGGGATTACAGGCGTGCGCCACCACGCCCGGCTGAAGATTTTAATAAATGTCCATAAGTAAATCAGTCTACACTTTTTCTTTTAAAGCTTGCGTTCCAGTTGCATTTCCTAAAAGAAACAATACCTTTTACAACAGCACCGAAGAAAGTGAAATACTTGGGAATCAACATAACTAAAAAAGTAAAAGACCTTTCAAAGAAAATTATAGTACTCTGAAAAAAGAGATCCTAGAGGATTTCAGAAAATGGAAAGATATTCCCCGCTCCTGGATAGGAAGAAACAATATTGTGAAGATGGTCATACTCCCTAAATTGTTACACAGATTTTATGCAACCCCAATCAAAATAACATCAACATACCTCACAGAACTGAAGAAATCATTCCTAAAATTTATTTGGAGCCAGAAAAAAAACTTAGAATTGCAAAGATAATCCTGGGCAACAAAGACAAGGCAGGGGGCATTACAATTCCTGACCTAAAGTTATACTACAAAGCTACAGTGATTAAAAACAGCATGGTATTGCCAAAAAGAAAAAATAGACCTAAGAAACAGTGGAATAGATTAGAAGATGTAGAAGCAAATGCAAACACACTCAGCCACCTTATTTTCTTTTTTTTTTTCTTTTTTTTTTTTTTTTTTTTTTTTTTTTTTTTTTTTTTTTTTTTTTTTTTTTTTTTTTTTTTTTTTTTTTTTTTTTTTTTTTTTTTTTTTTTTTTTTTTCTTTTTTGTCTTTTTGAAACAGGGTCTCGTTGTGCAGTTCAGGCTGGTCTTGAGCTCACTTTTGTAACCCAGGCTGCTCTCGAACGCACATTGATCCTCCTGCCTCAGCCTCCTAAGTGCTACGATTACAGGCGTGCACCACCACGCCAGGCTCTCAGCCACCTTATTTTCAACAAAGGGTCCAAATATGTTTACTGGAAGAAAAATAGCCTCTTTAAAAGAAACAAAATATTTTTGTTTATTATAAATCCCTTGAAAAATCTATGGGCTGTTAAAATATCATTAAAAATGTCCACTACCTGTCTGTGGAACACTATTGGTCTGATGGTTTTGTGTGGCTAGACCATTGCTCAGCTTCCCCACATTCTTTCAGGTGATTAGTCTTCTTGGACTCTTTAAAAAAATCAAATTCATGATGATCTATGATTTTAGAGGAATCTACAGATATGTTGATATGGAAATGAGATGTGAGAGAGCAAACCAACACAAGAGTTAAGTAAGAGAAGAGAGAAACAAAAAAGATAATATCTGGGTGCTGAATGAGCATAAAGTTGATAGTTTGGACTATTGAACTATGCAAACGACTACTTTATCTTAGCTCGATGAAAGAAATATTTGTACTAATAGTGTTTAAAAAGTTATCATGTCTGCATCTTGTACTCTGAACAACTAATATGAAGACAATACACATTATATTAATTATTGTGGCTGTCCTACAATGTGTTTTGAAACTGCCTCATTCTTATTTCTTATTAAAACTAATAAAATTATAAAAAGCTGAAATTTATTAAAATTTTTGTTTTGTACATTAGGCTTTGAATACATCATTTCTCCATCACTGAATTATTGTGGGAGGAGTGTTGCTATGCAGTTATGTAACTAGGGCAGACTAGCTTCAGTCAAATGGCTTAACCAGCCGTCAGTTCCAAGGCCATTAGGAGGGAGCACTGTCCTGGTAGTGCAAGTCATGGGCCACACACCTTGTGGCAGCGATATGACTGAAATTAGGAGGAAGGGGCTCTGTTCAGGAGAGGAAAGAGGAAAGTCTCCCAACAGGAAGAACCTGATCTGAAGATAATTGGACATTGAATCCTGAGGCACTATTAGTGAATCTATGTACTCTGAAAGGAATTTCCACTATACTGAGCAAAAGGCTTGCATTGCTGTCTGACGAATCATGGAGAAAAAGCAAACCAAGAAGCTGTGGCTTCTCTTGTCAAGAATACAGGAGATACTGCACTTTTAAGTGAACGGAAGTCTATAGATCCTGGGCAAACTTTCCAATTAGATACTGTACATAAAATTTGTCTGTTTAGAAAAAAAAAAAGGCACTAATCATTAGGAATTCTTTTAGATTCCTCCCACGACAGTACAAGCCATCATGACCAATCTAATTGTTTTTCTATTTAAATTTACCTTGATATTTGCTTAGGTTTTTTATATATCTCAGTGGATGAAAAAGGAAATGTGGATGGTACAAGGAAGGTTAGAGACATATTTGTTCAAAATACTTTAATCTATAATATGATTAAATATATTGAATACAATTTATGAAATTTACAAATAATATGAAATGACAATTAGTTTAATAGTACAATTCAAATGAATTTTAATGTGACAGAGAAATCAGCCTACTGAGATTGCTTGATAGTGAATAAGATTTACTCTTCCATTTGTTGCACAAGGTTGAAGGAAGTAGTAATTTGATTTAATACCAATCACTAGAAAGTGAGGAGTCATGATGTCTAAATAATAGTATTTCATGCCAATCCCAATTTTATGCAATATATTGGTCCTAGTACCAACCCACTGAATATATAGTAACAGAGTGGTAGCTGTTAAATTTTAATGTTAGTTGAAATTATTAATGCACAGGTACAGTTGTAGAATTTCAGGATTACTGGGATGATTTCAAAATACAACCCTTTGTTATTGCAGACCTATCCAAAAATGGGAGGAAATGAAATGAAATCATTGTGAAGGCTGTGTATTTTCAATTAGCACAGTGCTCAAAATGAATGCAGTCTAGTAAGAATACATAAAAATGACTGATTCATACTTAGCAGGGATATATATAATCCATTATTTCAAATATGTTGGATGAAACCACTCATGTATACTCGCTATGTTATTTAGATGATTAAAGCAGAATAATATAAGCCAGGAATCCTCCAAATGTAGGATTCAGGTCACAGTACACTTTAAAAAAGTATAAAGTCCTTCAAATAAGTTTTTGTTTTGTTTTTGTTTTTGTTTTTGTGGTACCAGGGATTGAACTCAGGACTTTGTGCTTGCCAGCTTGGCAGGCAGGCGCTTATTCTACTGAGCCATATCTCCAGCCCTCAAATAAGTTTTAGATGTAGATTGTAACCATTAATATTAACCCTATAAACTTAAAACATTTTCAAAATATGTATTAATTTAATTAAAGAGAATAACAAACCTAGTTAATATAAATAATATTCTATAAAAAGAGCCACTTTTTTCAAAAACAATAAGTAACAAAGCAGTAGTTTTGCAAATCTGCTTGTGGATGAATTATGAAAAGAAAGCTGAATTATCATATCTGCCTATTTACTCACATCATCGTATGTTACCCAAAACTATTGTTTTGATCAAAATATAATAAAAACATCTTTTTCCCAAAAATATACAGATGGTAAAAGGATGAATATTTTAATACTTTTCCATATAATTTGGAAATTGCTTCTTTGATTTGATACCAAAATTCAACAATTGATTGTTTATTCAAGGTTATTTTCAATATGTAAATTTGACATAATAAATAGTAAAATTAATTGATCTTTCTTATATATATCTTATACTTTTCATTTGGAAAATATTTATATACTAAATTATGGATGTCTTTTTGATATTGATATATTGCATTGGAAAACACACTTAGTAATATTACTACCCTTCTCCTCAGAAAAATCCTTTTTGTTTCTTTTTTATGGTACCAGGGATTGAACTCAGGACCTTGTGCTTGCCAGGCAAGCACTTATTCCACTGAGCTATCTCCCCAGCCCCTAAAAAATCTTTAAGTATTAGGAAGTGATGAAGTTCACAGCAATTTTAAAATCTAACCCTACCTTCAAGTTCAAATTTTATTTTTGACCACAGATTTTGCCACCACTTTTCCTTAAAGCTGTAGTATTTGTCTTCTGAGCAAATGTCTAGAAAACATCTGAATGTGAATGATAGTTTGTATAACCATCATTTGGAGGCAAATAGCCCTGTTTTATAAAAATAGTCATTTCAGTTTACTAAAGTAATTGATCCTTTTTAGGGCAGTTGTCATATTTAGGAGAAGGGAGCTATATGTACTCCATATTTAGTCATAAACATTAATAATGATTTACATTCACAGGTGGTAGAGATTCTTTATTTTTTCTCACTCTTTTTTTGGTATGTTTTAGGGAAGTGTCTACAGGGTGTTCAGGGTCTCACTACTAGATCAGACTCGTAGTGATCCACCTGTTTATAGTCTCCCAAGAACTGGGACTACAAGTACGCACCACCATGCCCAGTCTCAACTGCCTTCTCAGACTACCCTGGCAGTGGGGTCAGCGTGGCAGGTCAGAGCACTTTAATCCGATGAGCTATTTGGCCAGCCCTGAGATTCTTTAAATGCTTCATCAAAATGGATGGCAATGAAGAATACAATTACAAGTATACTGGGGTGCTATGCACTCAGTTCATGCTGAGGTGCCCAGTCTTGGCCATCTTTGCCTTTTGCACCATTAACACAATTGCCATAGGCTAAAAAGATAACTAGTGCCTTTGCAGATAATTTTGGATCTTATATGCTCCTGGGAATTCTCCCAGGACCCTGGAGTTCTGCAGAACATGCTTTGATAACTTTCTGGCAGATTGGGTAAGTGTCGGAGAATGTGTAATAACTTGAACACTGTGGCTGTCAACGAATTACTTAACCTCAGCACTTCATTATGCTTCTGTAAGGTAGAGATAATAGGGCACGTGTGAAAATTAGATCACACTGAATAAATATAAAACATTAGCTGCTCATAAAAATACTCAAGTTTTTCCCTTCACATTACTAGTATCAATGGAACATGCTACCAACTTATTAAATTGGTAAGAGTACTAAATATACCATGCTATACATTAACTTCCCTGCTCTATGATCTCTAAAATGTTCAAGTCATTTAATTTTCCATTTATGTGAATCAGAAAAAGTGACAGTTTACCTGAAAGGAGTTTTCTATAAACCTAGCACTACAAAGTCTCAATTAAATAATTCATGATGTTTTAAAAATGAAGATTTATAGCAGATAAAGAGTTTTTGAAGAACTGAAGACTACATAGCCAGTGTAAGCTATTTTAAAATCTAATTTTGCATTTAATGGAATATCAAAATGCTATATTCCATTCAATAATTTTAAATTACTTATACTTTGGGTAAAGAAGAGAGAAATTGTCTCTGGCTCTTGAGAGTGAAATTACTTTTGTATTCATTTTCAGAAAATTTGACTTATCACACATGGAAGTGTTATTCAGGTAAATAACATATGAGCAGTTTCTTCAATGAAGCCATTCTTGATAGTTAAAAACAGTGGTATGAAAAATGCATCTGCCTAGAGCACAGCTGGAAGTGCAGCACAAGTTCTGGAGACTGCCTCCCTGCCTTTGAGTCCCGCCTTTCGCTGGGATTTGGGAATCATACTTCTGAGTGTGTTACATTCCTCATGTATGAAATGAGAGAAACCTGAGAAATTACCTTTCACAATTACTCACGTAAGCCCTAAACATTCATACGAGCAAAATGGTTAGGCATTAGTATTTTACTATTTGGTTTGATTGAATCTTAGAGTGAAAAGGAAACATGAGATTGGTGTTGTTTCACACTCAAAAGCATAAGGGTCCGACTCACATTCACAATGATCAGAACATTAGAACTAAGAGGCCACATTACTTTGCTACGGAAGCCGAAAGAGGAAGAATTTATTCCTTCACCGTTCTTGAGGTAGAAATCTGCTATCAGAGTGTTCAGGGCCAATTGCTTTCAAGGATGGGAAGGAAGGTCTGCCTCAGATTGCTCCTGTCGCTTGCAGATGACTACCTTCTCCCTGTGTCTCCTATTTAAAGTCCTTTTTATAAGGATGCTGATGGTATAGGACAAAAGTCACCCTAATGTCCTAATTTTAAATCTGCTACCCCTTTGAAGACTCAATCTCTAATAAAGTCACCTTCTGATGGACTGAATATCATAACTTCACTGTGAATATTTGAAGAGATATAATTTAGCCCTTAACCAAAGAGACTGGATAATGAATGTGATTTTAGAGGACATGTGTTTCATTGTTCAGAAAGAATTCCCTCCAAAATTTTCTTATAAGTTTATCATTTTCTTAAAAATCACCAGAATAATAGGAAAGCTACATATGTAATTTCTATTTTTATTAGTTTAGATAATCCATTGGATTTCAATTTCATAAGTTGTAAGAATATGTGCTTTGCTTTAGTATGTTTTTTTTTTTCCTCCTCTGATTCACCACTTTAATCAACAAGGCTAAACTCCTTGTGGGAAGACATCATGTATCAATTATTTTGTCCCTATGAGGTCTTAATATATAAAAGAAACCCAAGTCTATGCTGAACAGATTTTAATCAAAGGCCCCTTAAAGAGATTTCACAACTGTAGTCTTCACATCTCCACTTTAATTCATACTGAATTAATTAAATCTGTTACACTTACAATATTTAAATGTATGTATGTCTCCAATACCTGTCAGTGGCCTGGCGCACTTCCTCATTCAGTTAAGTTGGCTTATATCTGTGACTTCTGTTTACCTACATGGAAAAGTTGTTACGTACATCAAAGGCCCGCTGTGACGCTTTTAGTTTACCTTGTTATCTAATGAAGCATCTCTTCATTGCCCCTCTGCCATGTTAAGGAGATATGTACCAGACACTTACATTTATTCACCATTTGACTATAAAACAAATTTTTTTGGGGAGGGGGCACTGGGGTTTGAACTCAGGACCTTGGCCAAGCAGGCACTTGTGCCATGGAGCTATCACCTCAGACCCCTAAACAAATAACTTTCTGAAAAGTAGAAAAAATTACTAAAGGACAAGTTGTCAATGTCTACCTCGTAGCTCTAGGAAACAATTGCAATGAAGACCTTTTCTAGTCTTTTCAGAAGCCTAAGATAAAGCAAGGAGGAATAGAGAAAAACAGGGTTCACACCTTTGGGGAGTTGAAGGACCCTCGTGACCGTCCTTATGGTGGCATGTCGACCAGAAGCAAAGAGTTCTCATGATGGGAACCTATGAGCATGTCAGCTTAGCTGATCATCAGATACAGAGGCTCTAGGAATGTCATCAGCCTCTGATTAAGTGAAGAGCTTAGGCTTTAAGCCACCCACAGTGCAAGTTAGGGTCACTGCAGTGGCTCCAAAGGAAATGTTGTTGGTTTTTTTTTTTTTTTTTTTCACGATGTGTGTCTCCAGTCTCACCAACACTTACAGCCAACCTATTCTTATCTTCGACCAATTCCTCTAGGAAAACATCTCACATCCTGGGTGTGATGATGCACACCTGTATTTCCAGCACTTGGGAGCCCAAGGAAATAGGATTGCTGCACAGTCGAGGCCAGTGTGTGCTACATACTACAGTGTGAGTTCAAGGCCAGCGGGAATTATACAAGAAGAGCCTATCTAAAATTAGAAAGGGAAATGTCTCAAACTGGATAGTAAGTATTTGATGTTTTACCATAAAATATGCTAATTAACAATTAATATATTACTTTTTTAAGCGTTTAGATTCTTTTATATAAATGATGTTTAAAAAATACAAGTATTTCAATTATGGAAATTCGCTTTCCTTTCCTAAAAAATTTAAAGCAACAGATAACATTCTGTGTTTTCATATACATTAAAGTGAGGTTCTTTGTAATGGGTGGAGTTTGAAGGACACTGACACATTAAAATATGGGGAAACCATATCAGCGTATTATATTTTACCTTATTTACTCTTTGACAGTTTTTTTTTTTTTGTTGTTGTTGTTGTTAGTGCACATTTGCAGTACATACTGATGACACGCCTTGTGAGGAGTGGGTGCCTGTGCCCAACACATCATAATTCTCTCATCTACTTTTCCTCCTCTCCCTCCCTCTCCCTCTCTTAGTCTCTTTCTCTTTTGCAAAAGCTCTACATCTATGTTTCTATCTTTTATTTGGTGCTTGTTTACACTTTAAGTTTCTCACGTAAGAAATCATGCAACATTTAAGGTTGTGTGTTGAATTTGTTTCACTTAACATAATTGCAAAATGCATTCATTTTCCTACAAATGCACTTATCTTTCCTTGTGGCAACGTGGTGCAGAAATATCACCCTTTTTTTCTGTGCATCTTCTGGTGGTCAACGAGGTCACTTCCAATATTTATCAGAGGTGAGCTGTGCTGCTCCAAACCTGGCTATGCAGGCACCACTGTATTCCAATGTCTTTAACTCTGGGGGGAAGATATCTGAGACAAATTGGACAGCATGTCATCAGAGTGCTGTGGACAGCTCAGCAACAGCAACCCGTATATCAGAGACTGGAGGATAAACGCATCTGCAATTATAAATGAGAATGAAATGAAATACTGGTCATAACTATTTTGCCAGGAGCTTGCCAACTTGGAAGCACTGCGCCTCTTTTGAAAGCAATAAATTTTTCTTTCCCTTTGCAAACACTTATATTTTAACACTGAAGTCCAATATACATCATATACAGTGAACTATACCAGACCTTTGTGCGTTTGAAGGTTGCGTTAGGCAATTTTCAGTCACTATGATAAATTACTTGAGCAAATCAACTGCATAGAGGAAAAGTGTGTTCTGGCTCGAATTTTAAAGGTGTCAGTCTATAGATCATTGGTACAGGTACTTTTAGGATGATATAAGGAAGACTCACAGAGAAAATGATATTAGGATAAGTTGAATCATAAAAGAGGAGAAGGAATAGCAATGTGTATGTCAGGAGGTAAAAGATTTCATGCGGGGAGAAAATCTGCACAAATATACTGAGCTAAGACAGTGCTTAGATTTTAGAGATTGGTGAGAAGAATGTGACTAGTAGGAGACTGGTAAAAAGTTTTCACAATGGGAAGCTTGTCACCACAAGTGTAGGTGACCTTATGAGAGATTGTATCTTTTTTTCTGTACTCTGGATGAATTGGGAAAGCATGATAGGCCTTTGAGAAGAAATGTGACATCATTTCACGTCTCATCAAGTAGAGTCATTCCAAACAGACTGAAGGAAATAAGAGCAGAACTGAGGAATCAAGCTGGAAAGTTCTGGAAATAATCCAAGAGAACAATAGCTGTAACTGGGGTTAGGGTGGTTAGTGGCATAGAGTGAAGTAATAGTTATAGCTTTGAGCCCACAGGATTTTTTGATGAAATAAATATATATGGTTTCTGAGATAATGATAGGAAACAGCTTTTGAAAGAAAAGGAAGTAACACGGAAAACATTATGAGAGGATAGAATGAAAGACTGGAAAATCTTTTCAGCTATAGATATTAATTTGAGGTACTATGATTATGCATATAAATGAGACATCCTCAGTGTGGAGAGGATATTTGAAGTTGTAGGACTGTAGCTGATAAAGTCAGTTACCCAGAGACAGATGGTGGAAGCAATCCACAGAATGAGCCTCAGTGTTCAGAGGTCAGAGGAATGAAGAAGAAAACGCATAGAGGGGGATGCAGTAGCCAGGGAAAGAGCCAGAAACCAAGAGTGTGTGCATTGCCAAAGAGTACCCAGGAAGAGAAAGTGATGACGCTCACATAGGAAACATTTTACTTCATCCCATTTCACATTGCTTTCATAAAAGCACTCAGTAATCTTTTCTATTGTCTACCTTTCCATTCATTAATTTTCAATTCACTGGTTCCTTTTTTTCTTTTTTCTTTCTTTCTTTCTTTCTTTCTTTCTTTCTTTCTTTCTTTCTTTCTTTCCTTTTTTTCCCGCCTGAAACTCGGGGTTTGAACTCAGACCCTTGCACTTGCCAGGTAAGTGCTTATTCTACTGAGCTATTTCCCCAGCCCCCACCTCACTGGTTTCTAATAAATACTACAGCTTCTTAAGCAAGTCATAAGTACTAATGGGGTTTTTCTTATTTCTAAATCTTATATTTAGCTCATTTTCATATATTTATACAGTTAACTATGTTCACTTTGTTTTTCTCTTATTCACCTATTTTATACTTTTAAAATAATTTGTAACATTTATTTTTCTTTTTCTATGTATTTAGCATAAGATCTACAAGGTCTCACTGCACACATCAAACTTGTCGTGATCCTCCTGTTTTCAGCCTCCCAAGCGGTGGAAATAAAGACACACACCAACCTGCCCAGTCACTATCTCAGCATGCCCCAGGGGCAGGACCAGCACAGCATGCCAGGAATTGAACTCCAGTCCCTGTGCCTGCCTATACAGGAGCTTTAGTCTGCTGAGCTATCTGGTTGGCCCCAACATACCTTTTCATAATGCCTAACAATTTTCTTCACTACCTAAACTTGAAAGATTCCACTCGTTTTTCATTTTTTGTTTTTAGTTTTTATTAAATTTTATTTTATTTTGAAGCATAAAAGCAGAAGCAAAAATAAGTAGGAAATAAAGAGAGAAGCAAGGTAACATACAGCAATACATATGTTACAGATTTTCAAAACGGGAATAGCTAATTAACAATGGTTATTATACTATCTACTTTTATTATCAAATCTGCTGCTCAGATGAACAGATATAGTTATACAAGATTTGGGGAATAACTGAATAATAACACTTGCTTTCAAGAAACTTCATTTTTTCCTTGTCTTCTGTGTCTTAATTTTAAAAGACTGTAATAATTGATAAGACATTAGAAGTGGTACAAATGTAGAAGGCCAAGATGAGAAGCATTCAACCATCATGTCCTTGATGTAGTTGTTCAAATCACAGATATCAGCATACAGGGTTAGTCAAGGTGAAAATTCTAAACATTAAGTGCTATTTTTAAAAAAAGATGGAAGTTATGAGTACAGTCATCTCAGCCATCCTATGTATATTCTTCTGTGTTTTTTTCCTCCTTCCTTTTTCTTACTGAAACAACTATTTGGTCCAATCACTTTTTTCTCATTTATTGTTTTGGAATTTTGGATTGTAAAGTCTCCTTCTCAGAGTGTCATTGTAAAAATATTGTGGCTTGTAGTGGCTGATACATTGTGTCACCTTGGCTGGATGACTCAGAGGCCCGGTTCCCTATTGGTGGGAGCCCCGCCCTAGGGTACAATTGATTCCTCCCTGGAGCATGACCAGGGCCTGCCTAGGACATGATTGGCTCCTCCCTAGAGCAGGATCAAGGGCCCATCCTGAGGTATGATTGGTTCCACCTTAGGGCACAATGGGCCCACATCAGAATGATTGAGCACAAAGAGACTTTTTAAAGGGCTGAGGAAGGAGTCAAGACTTCCCTTAGTCAGAGAAGCTTCAGTCTTCGCATTCAGCCTGGACTTCATCCTCTGGCTTGCAGCACAGACTCTTCAGCCTCCAGCTTGGATCTTTCGTCATCCTTCACAGACTCTTCAGCATCCATTGCAGACACTTCAGTCTTCCATCACAGAGCCATCAGCCAACAGATAGAGACTTACACGGAGAGCTGCAGTGAAGTCCAGATCTTGGGATTGAATTCTTCAGTCCGGAGTGTGCAGACGCCCTGTGCGTGCTTCCTCATCTGACTCTGTGGCTGACTATTGTAAACCAATCTTATAATTCCTTATACATTATATATTTTGTGTTAATATCCATTCCTTATATCTGTTCTGTTCCTCTAAGTAAAACCCTGACCAATTCATGGCTTAAGAGAATTTACATCTGCTTCTTGCAGGTATCCCACACGTGGGACTCTTTAGGTTTATAGTCAAATTCTTCCTGAAGGGGCTTGGCCTAATAGCTCTGCGGACTGAAGCTCTTACTTAGAGCACAGCTACTGGGGTTCAATCCCCAGCGTGTTGTGCCGGCCCTGCCTCCGGGGCGTGCTGAGATGGCAACTGAGACTGAGAGTGGTGGCCTGCACCTACAATCCCAGCTCTTGGGAGACTGAAAACAGGAGCACCACTATGAGTCTGATCTATGTAATGGGAACCTATAGATCCCGTATCCCTGTACTAAATTAAAAAGAAAAAATTACAAAACCAAATCCCTCCTGAAGGATTTCCTGAACCATATAGTCAAAGGGAACCAAGTTCCAGCAGAAGCAGGCCTATGGTTTTGCCTTCTGACAGTGCTTTTCCTCCTGTGAGATGCATGACTGGGCTCCTCATCATCTTTGTGTTCAGCAAGCAAACCTGTTTTTGTCACCCATTTCTGATGAATGCAGTTATTGAAGGCTTAGCTCCTGATGGAAGTCCCAACACTGAGTCCTTAGTCCAGTTGTTACAAATTGTCAGCCAGCAATTTTTTTTTTTTTTTTTTTTTTTTTTTTTTGTATTTTGGGGAAGGTTCTACAGGGTGTTCAGGGTCTCAGTACTAGATCAGACTCCTAGTGATCTGCCTCTTTACAGCCTCCAAGGAGTTGGGATTATAGGTTCGCACCACCACGCCTAGTCTCAATTGCCATCTCAGTCTCAGTGTGCCCTAGGGGTGGGACCAGCAGACAGGCCCAGAGATTGAATCCCCAGTCCCTATGCCTGCTTGCAAGTGCTTTAACCCGCTGAGTTATTTGGCTGGCCCTCATTTTTTAAGCTGTACATACAAGTTCTGGTTTAGATTCTGCTGCCTGTGGATTTCCTCTTTATCCTTATAAGAAATTTCCCTAAACTTTATCCCATATTTCAACGTAGAATCAATATGTTTTTAGAGGTCAGGGTCAGGAGACGGTGTTACATTATTTATTTTTTACCACATCACCAAATCGTGGTATCCTATGTCAAGATTAAGTAAGAAAATGGGTCATAGCTGTATTGATAGCATACATAAATGACATACATATTATTCAAATCCACATAATTGGAAATCAACATTTAACTTATAAGAATGAACAAGCCAAGGTGGAAAACTCTAGGAAAAGCAAACAGCAGAAGATCTGGTGAAGTTACTTCGTTATACAACCCTTATTTTTCAATCTTTATCCTTTCAGCATGCTCAGGTGTTCCTTTCATGATACTTACAGGACACAGAATAGGTGAGACAGTACACTGTCATCAAGCAGTTGATGTAGTCTACCATTTTAACCTCAAGATCATATTCCTGATTCTATCCCAGGAAATTTGAAGTACTCTGCAGCATGTTTCAACTCTGTTAAAAAAAATTCTGTAATTTCCCAAATTTGATTAAGCTGCAAAGACAAGAACTAAGAAAAATGTAACTGAATTTCGCTTTATCAATCATTTTTAGAACTCTGCTTGTTTACATCAGAGTTTCAATTCAAATATAGAGATAATTTCATTCCAACCAAAAGTTGTCTTTGACTTAACATTAAGAAGACCCATGTGATTTGCTATGCCGCTTGCCTGCTTAGGAAGTCCAAGGCATAACAGCAAAACAACAGCACAAATTGCTACAATGCTGTGAGCGTCATTTCACCAGGGTTAATGTTCCAGCAAAATAAATGCAGGAATCAGGACAAGAATGTGATTTTTCTCTGTTTTAAATGGAGCCTTTGTTGTAAGCATCTATGTTGCATTTGATTAAACAACGTGAATTTAGTTCCATTCTGTAACTACACTCCAGATTTCTCAATGCATTTCAAATTATTGTGCAGGCAAATGTGTTTGAAAAACAGCACTTGGAATTCGTAAGACACTAAATCATTGCTGCAGTTGTTTACAATATGTAGATTTGTTAAAACCTTAAGACCCATAAGTAACAAAACTGCTTATAAGCAAAGTGTGAAAAAACTAACTGAAAAGAAAGAAATGTTCAAAGTTTTAGACACATGCAAATTACTTTGAGATCAGGAGTAGAAAGAAATATAGTCTGTGAATCCTGATATACTGTTCCATGTTTAATATTTTTATATCTGATTAGGAAAAATATATTGCATCAATGGCTCAGTTTTCAGCAAAATATTTAATTTAAAACTGATTCTAAACATTCCTACATAATTCGAAGTCATTTATATTTATTATTCTCATGTAGAAAACAATAACTCCACTCATTCATTGAATTTAACCATTATAATGGTTATAAATTAATGCCCTGTGTCGTGTGACACCAAGTGACAACAGGACAATACTAGCCAAACACACCTGGTCCCCAGGCTGAAGATCACGACACTGAGGCATGTGGCTTTGTTATAGAGATACTATGTGTACCACATCCTTTCATGCTACATGTTTTCCACATGTATAATTTCATAATGAATTCAATATTTGGCTCAGGCTCTATTCATGTATTTGGCAACAAAGAAAACACTTAAATTAGAACTTTAGGTTGAAAACAAAAGAATTACTTAATCAAAATTTAATGAATCATATTTTACAAAGTTTAGAACTTATACGTATTTGTAAGTGTACACTTTTATAACATATACAAATATTAATTTTCCTATCCATATTTTCTTCTCATTGCTGTGGATAACATATTTGTTTTTGGATAAAAGACAAAAAAACAAGTCTGAAAACTGTATTTGCAAAAATCATTGATTTTTTTGCTAAGGAAATTTTTGTTTGAGTTTATAGCTATTACAGATTCTCTATCCATTATTGCTTCAAAAATTCTTTGAAGATGAGAAACACTTGATTTTTCCTCTGTATTACTTTTCAATATTGTCAGAAAGTTTCCTATAATGGAAAAATTACTTCAGCCAAATGCCTTTATTGCTTTTTATATACAATTTAACGAATAGCAATTCCAAAGGCCAGCTCAGCAATAATCCCACTTGGCTCATTATTGCTAGTATAAAACCACATCATTGTAGGCAGTACATTTTTCTTCACTATGCTTCATCTTCAAAGAAAAAAAAAAAAAAAAAAAAAAGAAAAGATTCTATTTTTCTTTCAGTGAAGCTATACCCATAGCTGCAATAAACTCCAACAAAAAACCAGCCAATCACTGGTTGAGATAGTATTTCATCTCCATAGTAAATGCCACATGCTACAGCATCTGAGGTCAGGAATCCCATAAACACTAAAATAACAGTCATGCATCATTTTAATATGTTGATCTCAAATTCAACATTATATAAAATGGACCTTCTTTTTTATAAAATAGGAAGTTTGAATTGACCTTTATTTAATCTATGTCATGAAAAATGTCAGTATGAGCTCCTGCTCCGTCAATTGTGAATGCTGTAGGTCTTCACAGCTATGAAAAGCATTTGTTAAATCTGACACTGTTAGTTTGAGTAGTCCAATTCCAAGCCTAAAACCCAACTCCACTGTGATTTTTCAGGCTTGACCAAAGGCAATTACACAAGCTTTGGCTGACAGGCCGTTGGGGAGAGCTGTCATCCCCTTACCTCCCTGTACCTGGCCAGTGCACTACTACTTGGAGTTTCTGCCCAAATTCCAAGGTCCTGAAGGTCAAGTGAGTCTGCCCGTGGGTAGTGCTAGGCCAGGTGTCTCCATGGGCAGCTGCTAATAGTCAGATTCAGCTGAGGAACTGTGCATGCTCCTACACCCAGACCATCTTAGTGCAGGACCCTGACTGGAGCACATTGCTAGACTTCGACATAGTATTTCCCAGTCTGTCTTCCCTTTCTCTTTTCCTACTCCCTTCTGTCCAAAAGTAAGTAACAGACTTTGTTAGAGGCTCCTGGGCCGCTAGATGATTCCCTCTGCCCACAGTGCAGGCCATTGGGTCTGCATCTGCTGTTTCCTCTGGCGGAAATCAAACATGAAAGCTCAGAGTGGTTCATCACTCTTTACTTTTCATTTGATCGTTTCCTATGAGCAACTTTTTAGTAACACTAATAACCAAGTTCAGCACATGTTATTTTTAATATTTAAAATTTTATAAAGGAGAAAATTTTGTCTAACTTCTCAGAATACGTCAGTATCTGTCTATATTTATGGACAAAGCAAAAAGGAATCATCAGTGGTCTACTTAAAAATAAGACCACATAAAACAAATGGTTAAGAGAAGCATAGCTACGATGTCACATTAGTCCTGTTAACGCAATATTTCCTGTGCTGAAAATTACTGAGTTTTGGTTTCTATTATTGCACATCAAAATTTGTGACTTTATCTAATAAAAATGTCATATTCACACTCTAGCAATTAATATAATGCAAATGTTGGATTTTCCTGCTTGACATGTTAGCATGCAGCTTAATCTCTCAAGAGAAAGGAGTTGCTATTATTCAAGCTACATCAGTACAGACCAATATTATGGCAAAAAACAAAGTTTTGCTGTTTAACAGGTGCCTAATTAGGGAGCTGAGCACTTGAATCAAGTGAGGCATGGAAATGGGTAATATAACATTTACATGTGGTCCACATTATTTATCAATAAGGTAATAAATTCTATGAACAGAAACATCGAAGTTCAATTGAATTTGGTGCTGTTAATTCTTCATTTTCTTGTTTAATAATTTCAACAGCAGGACAGATAAACTTTGCCATTATAGCTTCTGTTAAGTTAAACAATTGATTATTTTTCCCAGTGGGAGAAAAAAAATACTTTAATGACCATAAAACTTGAATCTTGTAAATTTTTATTTTCAGAAACACACCATGAATATTGTTAGATTTAATGAGGAATCTGTGAAATACTGATGAAATAAAGGGAGTTTTCAGGCACTGCTGAAATCCACAGATGAGCTAAATTAAAAGACCGCATTGGTAGAAATGAAATGTTCTGTGAAAGACAGCTGCTTGGGATAATGCCTGTCTAACAAATAATGGATCACTATGGTGTTTTTCCATTTTTCTTTCAATAGAAGGGAAAAAAAAGTTTTTAGTCTCTTTAGATTTTTACCATAACACTATTTCTGACTTTAGAACAAATAGAGCCATACACTACAACTGGTAGGTTGCAATTATTGTACATAAAGTGCACTTTTATGATTGAGTCCAAAATGCTTTCCTTGCAATTACTATGCCATTTTGTGGCATGGTAAGTGAAGTTTAATTACCTTTTAAAAGGACATTAGTGATTCATAATCACACGAACATAACAAAATAAAGCAACTTCTGTAATTGTAGGCAGTTCATGCTATGTATGTCACATGACAATGACAATATTCTAATTGGGATTCGTGTGTGTGTGTGTGTGTGTGTGTGTGTGTGTGTGTGTGTCTACTGGGAATCAAGCTCAAGACCTTGTGATTTCCAGGTAGGCACTATGCACTGCCCTATATTGCTGACTATATTAATCAGGATTTTGCAGACACAAACTGAAATAAGTACATAGAAACTCTGGAAATTCAAATTGCTTCACTTATGACCTATAGGAATGTATCAATTTATCCTGTTCGTCTTCCTATTTTGCCTTCCTTAGGCCATTCTCATTGCATTTTTGTCTCATCCTTAAGACCTTTATTCCTTCTTTTGAATGCAAAGTAATCTATTATTGGACTTCTCCCATATATATTTATGTGTATCTTCACAAAATCAGTCTTTCCCTTTAGGATCAAAAATTCAAGGAAAAGTGTTATCAGCTATGTTTTTATGACTATATTCTAAAAGTAGGCTTAGTTCATGACAAAGACAGCTTAAAACAGAATATGTTAGTACATCTCAACTTCAGGAAACCATTTGAACTTTTGAACTTATCTGCATGAAATTAAATATCTAGATAAATAATAAATAACATCCAGCTAAATGTTACCATCTGAATTTGAGTACAGCCCAGTTTATGGCATGTTTCAAGGAATGGTAGATATTTTAGTTATTAAAGCAGTTCAAGGGGGCTAGGGAGATAGCTCTGAGGCACAAGTGCCTGCTGAGCAAGTGCAAGGTCATGAGTTCGAACCCTGGTCCCACAAAAAAAAAAAAAAAAAAAAAAAAGCAGTTCAACCTGACATTCACCTTTCCCATAACCACTCCTCCACCTCTGAATACCACTGTCCAGATTTGGACAGACACATGTGTTCCTGATACTTCTCATTCCAGAACTCTCAAGCAGAGGCTTTGATGTCTGGACTGGCCCTACAGTAACTCTTATAATTCTTTCCTCTTATGAAATGATGCAGTAAAACTTGAGGAAGATCAAACAGAAATGGTAACTTTCCCATCTCAGCTGTCCATTGAGAGACACTTCTACTGACTGTTGCTTTATTTGGCTATTCTCTGTGACCATTGGTGACTTCCATATGCCAAGTAAAACACTTTTAGTTCTATACTAAAGCCTTCTGTGTCTTTTTTGAAGACTCAGAGGTAGTCCCTAGGTGTACAAATTCACTTCTACAACAACTGTAATAGTGCATGACTCTGCTTGTACCAGTCCTGCAGTCCTGGCCTCTCAGAAAGTCTTTTTTTTTTTTTTTCCGTCTTTTTGAGACGGTCTCACTATGCAGTTCAGGCTGGTCTAGAGCTCACTTTTGTAGCCCAGGCTGGTCTCGAACTCACATTTATCCTCCTGCCTCAGCCTCCCGAGTGCTGCGAGGCATGCGCCACCACACCCGGCTGCTCAGAAAGTCTTAAAGAACATAAGGTTCAAGTTATTGGAATTCCTTTTTTGGAAGAGAAGCACATTAAGCCTCTTGGTCCTTAGAGGACAGCCCTTGATGCCAATTCAAACACATTCTCAAAGTCCCATTGTCTAGTTTGGGAAGTATACTTCTTTTTTTTAATTTAATATTTTTATTGTTTAAATTTAACTGGTTATATTACATATTTTCATCATCAGATCAGTTTAGATTAATACATATAGGTATATAAGATTGATCAAACAATTAAACATTAACCCTTTTAAATCAACATTACTTTTTTTTTCTTTTCCCCTTTCTTTTTTTTTTTTTTTTTGAAAGTTGACGTATTGCATATTGTCCTCACAATCGTTCTACAGAGTACAGTGTGTGGGCATGACCCACCTCCCTATTGATGTTGCTTAGAAAAAAACAAAAGGAAAAGAATATACTTCTCTTTATATTTCTTTAAAAATACTCTGATATATATGAATTCTACAGGTTGTCGTGAGTTTGTAGATGGCATTACAAGATCAATGCTAAATGTAGAAACATGGGTGCTACCAGGGAGCTTCAACAATGTCTTAATTTTTAAGGCATTTTAAACAGAAACTACCGAGAGAGTGGACGATTGAGTCACAGAATTGTATCACCTAGGAAAGTGGGGGCTGGGGTGGGGGAGGTGAGTGTGTGTAAGGAGAGTGAAGTGAGGTAACAGTGTTCATTATCAACCTTGAAGATACCTTGACAATCAGTATTAGGAAATGCAATAGAGTCTGTTTCAAAGTTAAATAATCATGGTGCTCTCACAGAGCCGTCATGAAAGTTGTGGCATATCAATGTCTGAGATACTGTTCAGTGCTTCACAGAAACTAGAATGGAAGGATTTCAAGATGGACTTATTTCTTTTCCAATATACTTGATTTGTTTTTGGTTGTTCTTGTTGTTGTTTTCATTCTTGAGGTACCAGGAATTAAACTCAGGACCCTGCGCTTGCCAAGTGGGCACTTACTCTACTGAGCCACCTCCCCTACACTTGAATATAGAATAAAAGACCCTATTTTGATGACAGTTAATCTTCGACCTTAGTGACAATCTTTGTGGAGCTGTAATGGAAGTGTTCTAAGTTTTAATCAAGTAATGTTTGCAGGTGTTTTTTTAACCGATATAAAAAAGCAACTGCCTTTTCCTAAGTTATGTCAGATTTGTGTACTGCTTTCTGCAGGAATAAAAAACATTTTGAACCTAGATTTTTTTTCTTGAAAATTAATTTTATCGCAAAAAATATTATCTTACAGATAGATCTGTATTTAAACCATCATATTTTTACTCTGAAAATGAAGGGATTGTTGAACTGTAACCTCCTCTTGGCTTCCAGTATACTGTCACCCTTCCAGTATAGTTATGTCATTATTTGTATTCCCTCCTTTGAAAGTCTTTAAATAAGTTTACTTGTTAACTATAAGTGCTATACTTGTATACCTGTTTCCTGTCTATAATGCAGCGTACTATGGCAGCCAGTCCTGGGTCTCCACTCAGCCCTTCTTTCCCACTTTCTTGTTTGGTTTACAAACTCTGATATTATCCTCATCTTCAAACTTGGGGCAGTAATAAGAGTGACTTTGGAGAGTTGGACTGAAGATCAGATGAGTTAATATGTATAAACTGTATTAAATAAAATAATTAGAAATTTAAAATATGAGGTAAGTGTGGTGTCACATGCCTGTAATCCCAGCACTTGGGAAGCTGAGGCAGGAGGATCGGTATGAGTTTGAGACCAGCCTGAGCTACAAAAGTGAGCTCAAGACCAGCGTGAACCGCACAGTGAGACCCTGTTTCAAAAAGAAAGAAAGAAAGAAATTTAAAATATGTATAAAATGATTATACAGTTATGTTTACCTCATTTGCTTATTATTTTAGTCAGAGCTGAAAATGTTCCTAACACACATTAACCCTTGAGTTCTTTGTCTCTTCTGCTTCCCTTCCCTTTCACTTTCCAATGTCCAGTGTAGTTCATCTGCTCTTTTATTTTATTTAATCAAGGTAGAATAACAAACAACCTCATGTTTAAGTAAAAATTAATTGTAGACTATTCTGTAGAAGTAGAGAATAAATTGTAGCCAAAAGTACATATAAAAATAAGTGGCATATGAGTACATGTAAAAGTGTCAGAAGGAAAGTATAAAGTCAAAAGGCTGATGAGAGTTATTTAAAATGCAATACAAAATAATGAAATAATCAGTAGGCATCTACCCAACTAAAACGTGCAGCTTGTCAAGGGTAGATAGTTAACCAATGGCAAATCTGATGAAGAAAAATAATTGCCAGGTTTTTAAAATTATGGCAGTAGTGGAGATAAACTAGTGACTTAATTAAACTTAAAGTAAATCTCCAAATCTCTTAAAACCTATGTATAGTAGATGGTTTTCTAGAAAATATAGAAATCATACAAAAGAGATTTAGGAAGAAAGTGATAAAGCATTCCATCAATAAGCATTACAGAAATGCTCTACGTTGAAAAAATAAAATAGTCACAAAGGACACCAGGCTTGGGTAGTTTGGTAGGACAGCACACACATCAAATATTTAACAAATTCCAAATAAACAAAAAAAAAAAAGAAAGAAAGAAAGAAAGAAAGAAAGAAAGAAAGAAAGAAAGAAAGAAAGAAAGAAAGAAACCCACAGGGTAGGAAGCTCGAGGAAGACTCAGGATGTAGAGGGACAATGTAAATACAGCATTCTATTTGGATCAGCAGTTAAACAGCATTTACAAAACCATTTAAAATGATGTGACTCTATCTGGGAAATGTAAAGAACAAGGAAACGAGCATGAGGAACTCAGATATTAGAATAGTAGAGAAAAGCAATGGAAAAGTCAGGGCAAGGAAGCAGACCCAAAAACAACTGAGATGTTCACTTATAATCAGTATAGTTACAGAAATCTATAGGGAAATGTTGGAACATCCATTGTATTACACAGTAAAATTGATTATTAGTATTTTAAATAAAATTTCATCTATGTTGTTTTCATGGACATAAACACGAAAAATGCATTGAAATTCAGTGTAAGTAAATACAACAGCAAAACAGCCAAACTGTAGAAATTCTCTCCAAATGTAGGGCACAAGAAGGTATAAACATTAAAGGGACATTTAATATCTTGACTATCTTAAAATCAAAACTAAAATCTTCCAAAGAAGCAAGTCAGCATATATAACAAGATAGGTAATCTATGCACAGGGACAATGTTACAACAATCTGTAAATGGACAGAGAAATTCTGTAGGAAGGACCTGTAAGTCAAACTGAAAACAACAGATAGATAATATGCAAAATATATGTAAGAGAAAAACCTCTAGAGTTTAAATATTTTTTGGAAAAGAGTAGCCACTCTGACACTACTTATGAAGAATGTTCTCTACTACATTTTCTTTGGAAGGTAAGATTTTTCTTCTGTGTCCCTGTAGTTTTCTGTTAATAGGAAATCTCTGTGTGAATCAGTCCATTGTGCTGGCATTCTTCCATAGGGGGTCTTAACTGTTGTGCTCCATCTTCTGGATTAAACGATACCTGTGTAACTGATCTGCGGTCCTCTACACCATGTGGTATCCTGGATTCATGATGTTCAAATTTTGATAGCTTTCATAGAATTGGTCCCCTGCTCCAGGGAAGAAATCCAGGTAGTCAGCCCAATGTGACACTGTGCACCCTCTTAGATTCCTTGGTTGGACATCTATCTAAAGTTATAGATATGCTGTACAAATAAGAATTCTTTCCTACGAATTAAGTGCTACTTCTCCTATGTAAATAAGCAAGTTATATCAGTTATAATTTAAATGAGACTTATAATAAAGTTTACAAGTACAATAGTACTTATTAATCAACTGCACTAACATTTTACCATGTAAGAAACATGAGATTTTGTTAACCTTATCATATTCAGCATGCCTTTTTTCTCTGTCACCTTCCTTGTAACTTTTCCATTATTATAGCCAGGAAGTTGTAAGGGAGATATAGTAATATCTTAAAGTTATTAGTATGTTTTCAAATATTTCACCCTCTGATGTAGGGAGAGATATTCTTAGGTTAAGAAAGTTGTGTCTAAAATAAATCACATTGTCCAATACTGAGAAAGATTTATGTCTCATTCTTCAGGAGCATGATTCTACTGGTCATAAAACAGAGACAGATGGCTCTTCACTGCTCTTGGAAGGGATAGACTTTTGGATCCAAAGTCCACAACAGATGCTTTAGGAGATATTTTATTAGAAATAAAATGGAGAATGTTCAGAAAATGCCAACTACTTTATTAAGCGAATGTTAAGCCATATGAAACAGACATGATGTTAACTATTCAGGTGTATATTCATTAAATATCTTGAAAAAGATGCATGCTAAAATCACTTTCATATACCTTATGCATCAGATGAAAATAGTCTATAAACGTTAAGTAACAACAGTAAACCTTCACTGGCTATTATTTTGTACTTTTGTGAAATCATAGCAATATGCGTGCTCTGTGGTGATGTCAATGTGGCAAACTATGAGAGATTGTGTTGATGAAAATATGTGAAATACAAATTACACAAAACTGTGTTAAACATAATAGTGCCCAAGTTTGTCAACTCCTCTAGCTAAAATTAAATGCTATGTGGACTTCAGAGCCTTCTTAACTATTTGCTATTTTTTCAGGCTATACTTAATGAGGTTTAAAAAGTGAACTATTTCACTTCTGTCTGTAAAACACCTGCATACCTGCTCACGTGAAGTATATCCCATCAGGAAGTGATAACTTTAATCTGGGCTAACTTCACCTACATTTCTCTCCTTCAGAGGCAGTCTAAATATAGAAGCCAAGTTGATTTCTGGATAAATAACTTATGCACCAAGTCATTAGTAAAATTTTAAAATCAGGTCAATTGTGAAATTTTGAAGGCCAAAAATGAAACGTCATATGTAATCTATGCTAGCAGGTGTGACATTGTAGTCTCTGTGTCGATAGCTGGCTGCCTAGTGCTGTATGGTACAACCCCCTCATTCATCACACCATTTGACAGAGAGCTGACGTTGCTTTCCACTGTTTTGTTAATGCCTTTCTTATGTTGCAGACTTTTAAAACTTTGTCCTATGGGGGTTTGCGGGTTAGCTCAGTGGTTGAAGTACCTGTGCAGGCAATCCCAGCCAGGCACAGGGAAAGGCAGTTCAATCCCTAGACCCATCCTTAAGGCCCCATGAGCTAGCAAAAACAAAAAAACAAACAAACAAACAAAAAACTGTATCCTGAACATCACAATCTCCCAATAAACTATTTCTTAAAGCTGTATCATAGGATTTGTGTCAATCAGAAACATCTGCTATGTTAAGGAACTCTGTGTGTCCTTGGTGACTGATATAGATACACTCATCTGGCAGTTACTTTTCTAACATTCATTGTCATTCAACAGTCAGTATGTAAGCGATGGTGAGGTTTAATATGTTTGAGTCATTTTTATATTTAAAGGTGTTTTTTTTTGTCTTTTTGAGACAGGGTCTTGTTATGCCGTTCAAGCTTGCCTTGAGCTCACTTTTGTAACCCAGGCTGGTCTTGAACTCACATTGATCCCTCTGCTTCAGTCTCCCAAGTGCTGTAATTACAGGTGTGTGCCACTACACCTGGCTAAATGGTCTTATTTGACACAGTTTTTGTTGTTGCTATTGTTGTTGTTGTTGTTTTATTTTGTTTTATTTAATTTACTATAGGGTCTACAAGGTCTCACTACACAAGTTGGACTCATAGTGATCCTACCGTTTTCAGCTTCCCAAGCACTAGGATTACAGGTGCATGTCACCACGCAGTAGGCAGAGGTACTGGCTCACAGTGAGGCTCATAGCTCACAAAGTGCATTTTTGATGGTTCATCTTTCCTAATTCTTGGCTATAAAATTGAGGGCCACTCATATTCTATCCTCCATTATGATGTACTACTATAATTTTCCTGGATTAGAAATATGGACTAGAGAAAACAGATGATTATCAATAATATCTTTCTTTCTTCCATAGTATTTTCTGGATTTCCAGAAAGTCAAATAGTAACAGGTTTCTACCTTCTTATGTGTTTGCTTTCCTTTTCTTCTTTTTTTTATTTTGACCATGCTATTAGTTTTCTTGTCACTGGGACACAATAACTAGCGCCCAACACTTAAAGAAGCAAGTGTTAATTTAGTTGAGAGGATTCAGTCCATAGCAACCTAGCTCCATCAATAAACATTGTGTTGAAGGTCATGCAAAACAAAGGTGTTTAGTTCATTGTGGCTGGAAAGCTAAGCAGGTGAATGCTGTCTGAGAGGAAGGGGCAGTGGGCCAGGTACAATAGTGTGAGTGAAGCTCCACATCCACACCTGTGTTCCACCAATCCCGTAGGTCATTTTCAACGCAATGAAGTTGATAAATTTAAGCCTAAGTGGCAGCAAAACTATTGGCTGCATCTCTTTAGAATTTCATTACATAAATTAAATTTAGTTCATTTGATTCTGCATGTAAGTCTGAATTTTAGGAGCTCTCCCACATAGGGAAACAAAGAACTCACTCTGAATCTATGTTTTCAAAAGAAGCAGCAGTTAACCACTTAGTGGACAAAGACTGACACCACACTCTCACATCAAGGACTTTATTTTTTTTAGGGGATTCCCAAATGAGTTATCCTATTGCTAGCATTTAGTTAGTTAGTTAGTTAATTAGTTAGTTAGTTAGTTAGTTTAATTTATTTATTTATTTATTTATGGCTGGTTCAGCCTGCCCTGCGACTAGGGCGGGTGCAGCATGTGGTGTTAGGGATCGAACCTCGGTCCCGGTGGTTGCATAAGTTTGCCTAAGTTGGCACTTTAGACTGCTGGCCCCATTAGACTTTTATCTTGCTGGCCCCATTAGACTTTTATCTAATAGTTCTGAATGATTCAAGTGCTACAATCCAAGCTTATAAAATATCCTCAAAGTTCAATTCCAAAATTTTTAAAGCAAGAAAAAGATAATTTCTGGATATATTAAGAGCAATGTTCATATACTTGAAGTGAGATAATCTGCAGCCAAGTCAGAAACTGTTGCTACTTTGTCTTTCACTGATCATTAAGACAAAGTTAAAATTAAAACAAACAATAACTTCTTAATATTATGTTCTAATTTACCTTATCTGTCCTCCTGAAATATTTCCTTACATTACTTGAAAGAGAAAAAAGGTATAAAAATAGTCCTTCATTATCTATTTTGATCAATCAGCATTTATTTATTGCTGAAGTAGGATTTTTCTGGTCATATCAGATCATTTTTTAAAATTTGTGCATGAACATGTGCTTTCGCATCTTCAGTAATTAATCTCTAAGATATGATTGTGTTTTTATTCATCCCATTATGGGGCTGAGTATTTGCTGCCAATTTTAAGAAATTTGCTACTGATGACAACAACATTTAAGCTGACTTAAATTTCAATTTCCATTGTGTCTTATTTCCTATTTTTGTATAGATGTGGATTCAGACTTGTAAAAATACATGAATACTCTCACGTTCAAGGTGAGCATTTAACTGGGCATGGTGGTGCACGCCTGCAATCCCAGCACTTAGAAGGCTGAGGCAGGAGGATCGGTGTGAGATCAAGACCAGCCTGGGCCACAAAAATGAGCTCCAGGCCAACCTGAACTGCATAATGAGACTCTGTCTCAAAAAGACAAAAAAAAAAAAAAAAAATGAGCATTTACTTGTACTTTAAGATGGTCTATTTTCTGTCTTACATATTTGAAGATCAGGTTGCAGTAGCTACTTCCAAGCATTTATTGATCATGTCTATTATTTATAAATTTATCCTTGTCATGCATCCCATCATATTTCTGTTTTTTACTGATGCTTTGATATGCTATCATAAGTGATGCCAAATTAGGACTTGCAGGAAAAATGAGTTCACTGCCTGTTTTTTTTTTTTATATGCTCCATGAAAAAAATGTTTATTTTTTATATTTCTGAATTGTTTGAAGAGAATGAAAAATAACATTCATTCACATGAAAATTCCATAAAATTCAAGTTTTAATGATCATAAATAAAGTTTAGTTGAAATATCACTATTCCATTCACAAATTGTTTCTTAGTGGTGTCATGCTCAACTGCAAAGTGGAACAGTTGCAACAGAAATTTTTCTGACCTACAAAGCCTAACAGAAATTGGTACTGTAGGAAAACATTCTTAATGTCACTTCTATTCATAAGGGGCTGGAGTGTTGCCATGACCATGGGCCCTGGGGTTTGAAGTCTGGCTCCTTCTTTAAACATCTGTAACTTTGGGAAATTTATCTATTGTTTCTGGGTATCAATATTGCATTTCTAGTCATCAACTTGCGTACCTCATTAGGCTACTATATGAAACACCCCAAGAACAATTCCTATCATATAGGAGTAAATTTGATATCCTTCATGTTCTGTCTCATTTTAATCATGTAAATTTTAAGAGATATTCAATATTCAAAATTTAAAAACTCTCAAAATCATACATAACAGCAATCTCCTAATATAAGTTTATTCACATTGATTCCTGATGCAAAGTTGAAGACGAGGTAGAGATAGCTTTAATTTGTATGTCAGAGAAAATGATGGAGAACAATTTGTACGTGAAAAGTGAGGAATTAAAAATAAGGAGAGGGTCAACCAAATAGCTCAGTGGATTAAAGCACCTACAAAGAGACATGGGGGTCCAGGGTTTGATCCTTAGTCCTGCTGTGCTGGCCCCACTCCTAGGGTACGCTGAGACAGCAATTGAGACTGGGTGTGTTGTCTTGCCCCTAAAATCTTAGCTCTTTGGAGGCTGTAATCCAGCAGATTGCTGTGAATCTAATCTAGTCGTGAGACTCTAAACACGCTGTAGTTCATTCCCTAAAAAAACAAAAACAAAAATATAAAATAAAGAGGGATAAAGGAGAAGGATATCTTTTCACTATAAAAGAAGGGTTAATATTGCACATAAAGACCTCATGCCTCCAGCCACGGGCCAGAACCTCCCTCGAATGAGTGGCCAGGCCTGACATAGAACCCTAAAGCAGAACTCCCACCAGAGAGGCTAAGGGTAAAGACAAGCCAGCTAATCCAGGAACAGAATATCTTGCTAGTGGGGCATAGAAGGTTCAGTTCCACAGGCTGCAGCAGGAATAAGCCAAGCACAGCAACCAGACCCAAGCCAGACCCAAAAGGATGAGCTCAAACTTGGCAGTTCTGGAACTTGGTAAGCTGAGACACACTGCTGGACCTAGATCAATGAGCACATTCTCTCTCTCTCTCTCTCTCTCTCTCTCTCTCTCTGGACAACAGGTAAATGATGTGAAATAGCCTACCTCTACCTGGAAGACTCCAGGTACATCAAGGGGAGGAGATCTGACAGAGCTCAGGAGAACCAACTGAAATACAAATTCCCAATTTAATATCTGCTTAGCTATACAGTCATAATGTTTGCTCTTATGATCTAAAATACAAACCTATTTGTTACAAAAGTTTGTCAATTGATATATCCCACCATCCATTATTAATGTTGTTAATTGTAATACTGTAAATATAAAACTGTAATTACCTTTAACCACATAATCTCTCTTGGGTAATTGTATTGAAAAGTGCTAAGGTAATCATTGCACCAAAGCTCTACACCAAATGTCAGACAACAGTGCTATACAAAATGACAAAGAGAAGGAGGAAAATGCCCTGGACCTACCTAGAATAAATGCAAGATACATTAGTATTAAGTAAATTGGAAGTCACTCTCCTGAAATATCTGAAAAAGTAGCATCTGAAGAAAAGAAACAACTGCAGAGGGACTGGTGAGATGGTTCAGTGGTCTAAAGCACCTGCTTAGGAAAGCTTTGGCAACTACAGGGACCTCGGTTCAATCCCTGGCACCACATGTTTTGCCAGCCCCACTTACAGGGCAAGCTGAGCTGGCCATAATATTTAAAAAAAAAAAAAAAGAAAGGAAAGAAACAACTGCAGAAAGGTGTACAGGAAATCAAATCAGAAATAATCACAGAAGTAAAAAAAGAAACAATAATGCTAATACAAGAATTTGTAAGTGCTTCTAAAGAAGGTAATGATTTTTAAAAATGAAAACAATAGAAAGATGATGGGATTTTTTAATGAGCAATGTGGGATAAAAGTAGAATGCGTCAAGCAGATTCAAAGAGATATACAGTAAATTAAAACCTCAGTGGCAAAATGTCTTGAGTGTAACAGAAGATAGACTTTCAGACCTTGAAGACACCTTTGTAGCTAGTAAAAAGATAACAAAAGATCTTTTAAAAACAACTATGATGAGGAAAAAATAATTCAGTATCTGAAAGATGATGCAAACATGAAGAAAAGAAGATGAGTAGACATCAATAAGAAAGAAGGAGTCAATAAAAATGACATAAAAAGAACATGGGCAGAAGTGATAGCAGAAAACTTCCCAAATATAGGCAAAAAATTCTGACAGTCAGGTAACCGAAGCACACAGAACTCCAAATGACATCAACCCGATTAGAAGAGGGTTTTGTTATTCTTCTTATTGTTGTTGTTGTTTGCTTGGGGTTTTGTTTTGTTTTCTTTTGTTTTGTTTTGTTTTGTTTTTTATTTTTTGGCTGGCTCAGGCTACCATAAAGGTGAGTGTGGGAATCGAAGCACCATCCCCTGTGCCTGACTGGAATTGCCAGTGCAGGTGCTTAAACCACTGAGCCAACCAAAAAGCCTATTATCAACCTAATTAAAACTACACAGAGACATATGATAATAAAGATTAAAAAATTTCAACTCAAGAGCAGTACACTAAAAGCCACTACAGAAAAGCAACAGATCACATTTAAAGGAAAATCCATCAGAATAATGGCAGATTTCTCTTCACAAATAATTCAAGTCAGGAAGAGCATGGAGCAAAGTACTACAGGTCTTGGAAGAAAACCAACTCCAACCAAGACTGATATACCCAGAAAAACTCTCTTTGAAGTTTAGTGGGGAAATGAGATACTGCCATGACACAGAACAACTAAAGAATTTCATGATGACAAAGGCAAGCCTACACAGACTATAATAAAAGATTCTAGAGAAGATTCAAAATGACCACAACTTTACAAATGAGAACAGAAAGAACCCAACAAATAGGGCAAACATTTAAACGGAAGAGAAAAATAGCTAACCACAGCAGGAGAATAACATGGCCAAACATATGCCAATACATCTTAGTTATGACTACCAATGTAGATGGACTCACCAATTGGTGAATTGGTAAATTCACCAATTATTGGCCCAGCGGATTAGGAAGCAAAATCCAACAATATGTTGTACACAAGAAAAACATTTAGGGCCGGGCATGGTAGCGCACACCTGTAGTCCCAGCACTTCGAAGGCTAAGGCAAGAGGATCAGTGTGAATTTGAGACCAGCCTGAGCTACAAATGTGAGCTCAAGGTCAGCCTGAACTGAATAAGGAGAACATGTCTCAAAAAGACAAAAAGAAAAATTAACTCATAAAGAAATTCATGGAATGAAAGTCAAAGGATAGAAAATAATGCTACACACACCGGAACCTCACAAAAAAGCAAGGGTAGAAATTCTCTTTGCTGACAATCTGAACGTAAAACCAAAAATGATCAAATGAAATAGAGAAGAATACTACATACTGGTTAGGGGAAAAATACAAAAGGAAAAGATAATCATCATAGATATATATATACACACCAAATACTGAAGCACCCAACTGTATAAGACAAAGCTAAATGGACATGAAAAATCTAATATCCAATACCACAATCATAACAGGAGAATTTAACAACTCTTTCACAAAGGGATAAGTAAAACAGAAAAAATTATTGAAGAGGTAGCAAAATTGAACCAGACCTTTGAACAAATGAACTTAGTACATATATCTGGATATGCATTCTTTTCAGCTGCACATAGAATGTTTTCTAAAAGAGACCGAATAGTGATACAAAGGTCATGCATAAGTATATACAAGAAAACATATATTCTCCCATGCATATTATCTGACCACAGTGCAATGAACCTGTAATATATGATAAAAGAAACCACAAAACCCCATAAACACATGGAAATTAAATAACACCATTCTCAGCAACCAATGGATTATAGATGAAACTAAATAAGAAATTAAACAATATCTATAATACAGTGAAAATTCATGCACAACTTATCAGAATTTATGGGATACAATGAAAACAGTTCTTAGACAGAAATTTATAGCTTTTTAAACTTATATATTAAGAGAACAGATAGGTAACAAATGAATAACTTAATGGTGCATCTCAAGCATCTAGCAGAAGAGGAAAAGAAGCACAAAGCCAAAGATAGGAGGAAATTATAAAGTTTAGAGCAGAAATTAGTGGAATTAAGACAAACAAATCAATACAAAGAATTAATCCACCAAGAAGCTGGTTCTTTGAAAGTTTAAATACATTTGATAAGCCCCTAGATAACCACACCAAAAATAAGGAAGACAAAACTCAAATTCAAGCAATGAAGAATGACAAGGACAAAAATACTAGAGACCCTGTGGAAATTCAAAAGATCATCAATAGCTAGTTTGAAAAATCTTTACTCTCACAGAATCGAAGATACAGAAGAAATGGACAGATTCCTGGAAAGGTCCAAATTACCAAAACTGAATTAAGAAGATTAAAAAACTCTCAATAACCCAATGTCAACCAACAAAATTGGAATGTAATAAAAAAACAACAACAAAGAAAAGTCCAGGTCATAATGGATTCATAGTCGAATTCTACAAGAAATTTACAGAAGCTATAATCTAGATACTCTTCAAACTCTTCAGTGAAATAGAAAAGGAAGCAATATTCCCAAAATCATTCCTGGAGGTAGCATACTGATATCAAAACCAGAGATAGACTCAACTAAAAAAGAGAACTACAGGTCAATCTCTGTCATAAATATACATGCAAAATTCCTCAAAATGTCCTTGCAAGTAGAATAAAGCAAGTCATTAAGAAGATTAAACACCATGACCTGGTAGGATTTCTCCCAGGTATGCAAGGATGGTTCAACATATGCAAATTTATAAGTGTAATACACTATATCAATAGAGCCAAATCCAAAAACCACTCCCAGTTCCTGCAGAAAAGGCTTTTGACAAAACCCAACACTCATTCATGATCAAAGCCCTACAGAGAACTGGAATAGATGGCCTCTATTTTAATCTGATAAAAGCTATATGACAATCCAATGGCTAATGTAATCTCAAATGAGAAAAAAATGAAATATTTTACTCTCAGATCAGTTACAAGACAAGGATCTGCTTGTCTGCTATCATCCCTCCTATTCATCATAGTTCTGGAATCATTAGCAAGAGCCATTACATGAGAGAGAGAAATAACAGGAATAGGAATATATAAAGAAGTTAAACTATCATTATTTGCAGGTGACATGATACTGTACTTGGAAGATGCAAAAAACTCTACCAAGAAGATATTAGAATTAGTGAACAAATTCAGAAGCATAGCAGGTTACAAAGTCAGTACCCAAAGGTCAGTAGCATTCTTCTACACAGATAACAAACACAGTGAGAGAGAAATTACAGAATCAGTACCTTGCACAATAGCATCATAAAAATGAAATATTTAGGAAATAATCTAAGTAAAGAAGTAAACGATCTATTCAATGAATATTAAAGTACTCTGAAATAAAAAAGAGACTGAGGAAGATTTTAGAAAATGGACCAACATTCCTTGCTACTGGATAGGAAGAAACAATATTATGAAAATGGCTATACTCCCAAAATTGTTATGCAGATTTAAAACAATCCCTTTCAAAATACCACCCAGCATACCTTATCAATCTAGAGAAAGCATTGCTGAAATGTATTTTTAAACAGAAAATATCTAGAGTAGCAGAGACAGTTTTAGGCAACAAAGTCAAGGCAGGAAGCGTTACATTTTCTAACTTGAAATAATAGTACAAAGCTGCTGTGATAAAATCAACGTGGTATTGGCAAAGCAATAGACCTGAGGATCAATGGAATAGTGTAGAAGATGAAGATACAACTATAAACACACTCAGCTATCTTATCTTCAATAAAGGGGCCAACATGTTCAGTGAAAGAAAGGCAGCCCTTTAACAATTGGTGTTGGAAAAATTGACTGCTCTACATGCAAAAAGCTAAAACTTGACTTGGTTCTATTACCAGGCACTAAACTAAAGTTAAAATGGATTAAATATCTAAACATTAAAATATAATCACTAAATCTCCTGGAAGAGAAAGTAGTTGGAAATTTTGAAGATATGGGGGTGTGCAAACATTTCATGAACAAAAATCAAACAGGAAATACTTAAAAGAACTAACAACTGGGACCTCCTCTTATTGAGAAGTTTCTGCACATCAAAAGGAATTACTAATAGAGAGAAAAGGTAATCCACAAATTTGGGAAGAATTATAACTAAGAATTACTCAAAGGTCTTCTGTTTAGAATTTATGAAGAACTAAAAAACAGGGTTCCTACATTTAAATCCAAACATGGGCTTCTGAGAAGAATACACACTTCTCAGAGGAAGAAACACAAAAGGCAAATAAATACATGAAAAAATGCTCCACATCACTGGCCATTTGAGAAATGCAAATTAAAACAACACTGAGATACCATCTCGCCCCAGAAATAATGGTTATCATGAAGAAATCAACCAACAACAAATGCTGGAGAGGCTGTGGAGATAAAGAAACACTTCCCCACTGCTGATGGGAATGTAGACTGGTGCAACCATTATGGAAATCAATGTGGAGACTCCTCAAAAAATTAGGACTGGAAATCCAATTCAATCCAGCTATCTGCCTGCTGGGAATTTTCCAAAAAAAATAAAAAATGAAATCATATTGTAGTGATACATCTGTGCCTGTGTTTACAACAGCACAATTTATGACACCCAAATCTTGGAAACAGACAAAATGCCTGTCACCTGAGGAGTAGATGAAAAAGATGTGGTATTTTTATGCATGTATATATGTTTTCCACATACATTTTGTATATATTATTATATATACAATATACAATATATTATATATATACAATATATTATTATACAATACAATATACAATATATTATTATATATACAATATACAATATACAATATTAATATATATACAATATACAATGGATTATTACTCAGCTATGAAGAATAACAAACTCAAAGCCTTCATAGGTAAGTGGATGCAGCTTGAAGATGTATTCATGCATGAAATAAGCCAGACCTACATTTATAAATATTGCATTGTCTCCCTAATGTAAGAATTCAAGAGTAGAAATAAAGACTGTGACTTATAACACAGTTAATTGGAAAGAGAGAGAGCTTAAGTATTAAACAACAAACAGAGAGGAAGGAGAAAAATTAGGGAATTAGATAGGGACAAAATCAAACATTTGTATATACAAGATGGCTAAGGCAATGGTCCTAAGAATTTCCATCACGTTTTTGAAAATAGCAGTTAATGAGTAGAATTCTCACCCTGATGATATGCTGATATTTGTGAACTAAGCAAGTACATTGAGGACAGCAATGTGTAATACTAAACCATGCTTGAAATGCCTATCATTTTGATCTTCTAAATGTGTACTATTTCAAATGTCATATCAATTTTTTATTGCTAGGCTCTCTTTAAAGTAATGTTTAAATGATAATAAAAGAAAATGAGAGACAAGATCAAAAGTTTAAGACTTCTTTAAAGAATGTGGTAATATTCAGTCATATGTCCCATCTTGCACAACTATATCTGTTAATCTGAGCAACAGATTATCAATTACTGTTAATCAACTAACCCTTTTTAAAAATTTATAACTTATATGTTATTTCCCTGTTTCAGTCTTTGCTTTTGTTTTTCTTGCTCTTGCTTTTACTCTTCAAAATAAAAGAAATTATAATGAAGAAAAGAGTACATATAAAATTCCATTTGATTTAATCCTTAAATCTATTTAATAAAAATAATATAATCCAAATATTAGAATATAAAAATAAATGGAATTTATATATATGCATGTATGCACGTATATATGTTTTCCACATACATTTTGTATATATTATTTTAGAACATTAGTCTGAAAATGTTCAACCAGTGTAGCTAAATTAGCTGAACACTGGAACTTGCCAGTGCATGAAATTCAAATTTCCCTAGAAAAGGATATCAATTTTTTTATTTTAAAAAGGAAAAAGAACAAAAACAAATATCAAGAACAAAGAAAAAAACAAAGCAACAGAAAAAAATAAATATTGTACAGAGTTTCAAATCAAGAACAGAACAATGGTTGTTTTGTTATATAATGTTATTATCAAATTTGTTGTTCATATTACCAGATATAGGCATACAAGATAAAGCTACTAAACATTGACTCTTCCTTTCCATAAACCTTATTTTTTTCTTTTCCCCTCTATTTTTTATATTTATTTTTAAGAAAGTATAAACCTAATAGAGAAAAAAATTAAAAATGATACACATTTTTTAAAGCAAGGTGAAAGATATGCACCTATGGTCATTATATTGCCCATTGCTGTCTTTAATGTAGTTGTTCAGATTACAGATATTAGGATATAAAATCAAAGTAAAAATTTCAAATATTAGCTGCTGCCTTCAAAAAACCAACAGAAATTAGTAGTACAATTAAAGTTTTATATATAATTCTCTAAATTTTTATAATATTTCTCTAGTTAACTTAGTGGTTTAGATGTTAAAAATAAAACTTTTAAAAATATTTTTAAAAATTTAAAAAGCACCAAATCCTGTTTCCTATGAATTTTAGAGTTAAATAACATTTGATTGCCTATAATACTTTAAAACTTATTTCATTCACATCTCACTTTAAAAATTTATTCTCAAGCTATGTGATTATATACTTGAATTTTTTTACTGCAGTGTCTTAAGGTATTCAAGATCAAGTTTAATTGGCAGTCACCACCTCAGTTTCTGTTTGACTTCACACTACTAATTTCTATTATTTCACTGAAAAGGACAGTTAGTGTTTATATGGTTTGATCAGTTTTGCATGCGTGTATCTGGTTATCTGAGCAACTACTTTGAAAACAACATGCAACATGATAACCATCGTTAATTTCCTGTCATCATACTTTAAAATTCTGTGTCATTTTATTGTTGTCATACTTTGAAATTCTGTGTCATTTTATTGTTGTTTATTCTCTTTAAAATAGAAAAGTAGCATATGCATTTGTTGTGTTGTCATAGTTATATTTCCTTACGAGCTCTCTGACTAACCTTAAGCTAAAGTGTACGTTTGCTAGAAAGTACTCCACTTGGTACCCATCCAACAGGAACTGCATTTATTGTAATATACTATCTAGGTCTAGCATTCCTTTCACTCGTTTTCCCATTTCTCCTTTATATGTCATCAAAGTAGAAGGGCTAAACTTTATATGATTAACAAGTTGTACACACACACACATGACCTTTTATTTCAGTACTGGCAAAACTAATTGATAATAATGCAAATTGGAACAATGGTTGTGCGTGACTGTATGTGCCTATAGATATTGAGGAAAGGGCCATAGGGAACCTCTGACAAGTAAATTAGGCATCCTAATCTGGGTGATAACTATATAGGTACTCATATGGGAAAAATGATAAAGCTGCATAATTAGTAGAATGTCTTCATAAATTGTACTTCAACATTTTTTTTTTAAAAAGTGGGAAAAAAGATAATATCCTTATTCTACCTCAGTGGAATTTTAAAACTGTAGCTCACCAATAAAATCTGAAGTAGCTATGCAGGGCATAAATGAAAAGAGAGCCCAAGTCAAAGAGATTCCATAGAGTGAGGGGAGGGAGAAGGCACCGTGGGGGCCACCAAGCAATTATTTATGTGGATGAAGTGCTCCAAGTTCAGCTAGCTGCCTATTGTTTCTTTATCAATATTCTGAAATTGCTGCCACTGATTTTTTTAATCCTGTTGCCATCCTAAAAGATAAAAATAAATAAATAAAACATCTGGGAGAGTCGGCAACCATCAGTAGCAGCTGTGATTATTGGCACACACAGGAAGAAACAGTAGAGATAGCTGTGCAGCAGAACAGCTGTAGACTGGGCAGGCGGCAGCCGCATGCCAAGGGCAAAGCACAGGGCACCAGAAGGGCCATCCAGCTGCATTCCACTTTCCAAAGCTTTGAAGAAAATTTCAGCGCAAGGAGTAGTTCTCGTCGCATCATGAATATATATAGCAGCAAGCCAGTCCTTCCACTAACTCATGTCCAATTCTTGGTATCCCAAAACTTACAATTCTAATCCAGATTTAACATTGTCAGCTTGTTGAAATGTTTATAATTTACTAAGCGATAACAGAAAATGCAAGGGTTTTTTTTTTTTTTTTTTTTTTTTTTCTGTATTTTTTAGCTAAGGGTCAGCAGGGTGTTCAGGGTCTCACTACTAGATCAGACTCATAGTGATTCACCCGTTTACAGCCTCGCAGGATATACAGGCAAGCACTACCATGCTCACTCCCATCTCAGCACGCCGTGGGGGCGGGGCCAGCACAGGAGGCTTGGGGATGAAACCCCAATCCCCTGCGCCTGCTTGCAGGTGCTTTAATCTGCTGAGCTATTTCGCCAGCTGTTATGGTTTGTGTTTACTTGTTCCCCCAAAGCTTTAGTCAGTCATGGGGTGGGGACTTCTAGAGCTTGAGACTAATTTATGACCCAGTGGGACTATATGTCTTCGTACTGGTGGGATTATGGACTTTAGTACTGCTGGGATTATGAGTCTGTGTACCTTCTCAGCCTGGGGGATATCCTGAATATATTATAAGAGAGATAGAGAAACAGACTCTCTTTCCATCGTCTCTGTTGCTCTCTGTTGCTCTCTGTTGCCCTGGTCGGTCAATTGGTTCTGTTACCATTTTGTTGCTGTTCCGCTGCCGTGAACTGCTGTGCTCTGCCCTGTTCCACTCAGCCTTGGATCCAGCCAAGTATGGACTGAAACCTCCAGTAGCTGTGAGCTGAATCAGCCTTTCCTTCTTCCATTTTGGCTGTCGGGTATTTGTCCCAGCAACGAGAGAAGAATAACTAAGACACCAGCTTTTATTAGAAAATGAAAGTTCGATCATGTTTTCACGTTTTTCTCCAATTTCTCAGCTCTTTTATAGAGTGGGGTATGTGAACTCAGGCCTTGAGTCTGCATGCCTTCTGAGTGCTTGGAGACCAAGAGACAAACCCTAGAATTATCCACTTACATTCTTAAGAGGCCTTACTTAAAGATCAAAGAAAGACTTTAGAATAAATCTGACTGTGTCTGCTACTGCAGAAAAATAGAATTACACTAAAAGTTATTTGGTTGTAAATTAAAAACATATTAAAAAAATTAAAAAATTAAAAAAAATATTTCTCAGATACACTATTGGAAAGAATTTTTATATTGCTTTGTGAATATAGAAAAATTAGACTTTAAGCCAATTATAATATTAAAAATAAAGGAAGTTATATATTGATAAATGATTAATTTTCCTACTAAAATAATTATAAACTTTCCTATACACCAGATTATAGAGCATGCTGTGAAACAAAAACCAACAAAATTACAAAACAATAGCTTCTCAGATGTGTAACAATAGGAATTTAGCACACAATCCATGGATGAACCATCAGTCAAAACTAGACAGTGTAAGAAAAATTTAAAAATTAAAGCTTATTAGCCTGATACTACAGGTATATTTAGAACATATTCCTCAATAAATATGTTTAAGCACAGATTAAATATTTATGAATGTACTGCTGTACCTGTGTCTCAGTTACTTTTTACTCTTTGCTGGGACAAATACCCAACACCCACAGTGAAGGAAGGAAAGGTTTACTTAGTGCACAGTTACTGGAGGTTTCAGTCCATACTCGGCTGGATCCAAGGCAGAATAGGCACAAGGCAGAGAACAGCAGTTCATGGAGGCAAAACAGCGACAATGGTGACGGAGGCAACAGAATAACCAGAGGAGCAGAGAGCAACAGCGTTAGTCTCTCTATCTCTCTTTAAATTACATCAGGCTCTCTGCCTTAGCCTATCCACCTCAGGCCACAGCTATAATTCTCAGCAGTACTCAGACCATAATCTCATCAGTAATAAAACACATAATCCCAGTGTATCATGGATCAAGTCTCAAACTCTAGAAGTCCCCGCCATATGATTGCATGAGGCTTTGGCGGGACAACTAGATATAAACCATAACAACCTATAATGCTTTACAATCCAAGAATTTCAGTTTTTAGACATGCATGTGAAAGCTAGGAGACATACATAGCAATGTTCAAAGAAATAACATTTGTACTAACAACCACTCAAACTGAACTCAACTGAATATATATCCAAGCTATAAGGGCATGTATGTTATACTAATATAAACATATAGATGTATATATAACTGATTAATTATAGCCAATAACATGAGTAAAATTTATAAATAACATTCAATAGAAAAGCAAACACTACAGCTGAATGTAACTAGTGATTTAATTAATACAGTTTTAAAACTTAGACACAACAGTGCTATTAGTGTTGCTCCTTAATTTCATCACTTACTGAGTGTGTTCAGGACCCTAAATGGCATATTCTAGAGGTGGAATCCCTGTGCGGTCTTCACAGCGGAGCTTGCTTCACCCTCCCATGTGGTACCCAGCGCAGGCCTAGCCCCTGCCTGCCAGCAAGCCGGGTCATCAACACAGTTGCAGGCAGGTGCATTTTCCCAGTGGCTTTTACCCTCAACTATAAGCAGGAGATACCTGAATGTGCTTAAAGGATACTGGGGACATATCCTAGGCAGTAGAATCAGGGATTCTCAGGGCACAGCACAGGTGCCCCTTAAGGTTTTTTAAAATACATTAAAGTAAAGCCTTTGTTTTCTGTGCATAAAGATGAGAGTGCAAACAAACAATAGCCCTTATGTCTGGAGAACCAGGACCAGACACGTCATTTCTTTCCTTCTCCTCTCTGGTGCCTTAAGGGGCTGTTTTTGAAGTTCCTTAGTCTTAGCAAACTGCATGGAGTACGGATTGAGCCAGTGAGAGGAAATCCAAACTTCTGCTTCCTGAAAGACTTGGAGGTGAGATAAGGGGGCCAGCCATCCAGGACTCATTCTGTAGCCATATTAAAATGCAAATCACATATATTCACATATGTCCATACGCACATGTATCCAGTTTCTCACAGCGTGAGGCTGCTGGGAACTTTGAGGTAGTGATCACATTCTTCAAAGATCTTGCCCTTCATTATGAACATGGTCACTTCAGGGCAACGTACCAGGCAAGCAGGGACATCCCCACCCCTAGCAGGCTGAAAGTATTCGAGTTAGGCAATCTGAAAGCTGCTTAGCTTGCCTACCCTTCCGAGAAAAAATAAAGACTCCTGCCTAAAATTCCCTCTCCTCTTCTGTCTCCTGCCAGGTCGCTTATTATTGCTTCCAATGTGGCTTCCCAAAGCATGCGTGGAGTCGCTGGGTATAACAAGCTCTCTTTTCAATAGCAGTTGGCTTCTGATCTGTTGGGCTTGACAAATAAATAAATGAGAAAGTTATTTCATTCTTACCAACATAGTGAGCATTTATTTATTATTTACTTAACTCATGAAAATCCAGTGTGCCACCTCCAGCCTGCTTTTTGTTTTACTTTTTTGTGCTCATTTTTATAACAGGAAATTTTTGGTTATTAAAGGAATAGTTTGCGCCGACTAAAACCTATGACTTTTTTGAAAAACCCACTCAACTTCTGGTATGGCTTCAATAACAAAGCAAGTCAGGGAATCTCCCTTTCTTCACTCCATGAGACAGATGTAAACTAGAGACCTCAGAAGTCTGAATTTTTTTTCCCTTGTTTGTGTGATCTGTTTTGTCTTATATCTCAATGCCTAGGTCCAGATCATGTCAGAATATCTGATCTGCACTTTCATTCTCAAATATTAATCCTTCAGTAAAATGATTCATGTTTTCTGATATTTTTAAATATAAAGACTACCTAAGGTTGAGGTATGGATTCTATGGACATTTTTAAAATCAAAGTCAGACGGTTTAATAGGGAAAAAGCGCAAATGATATTTTCCTCCTTTCCACATAGCTGATTACAGCCATGCACTGCTTATATCAGGGTATATGGAAGCAAAGTTTCAGGTAACTGCTAATTAAGCTATTTTTAAACTGCTTCCTCTTCTCTTAAGCTGAGAGAAAATAGATCTAGTCTTTGTGGTGTACTTACTAAGCCAGAGGAAGGCTGAAGATGCCCTTTCAGATGTCATATTCTATCATCAATAGCGTCAAAAATGACTGTGATGAAAGGCCCAGGACCCAGCTGACTTCCATAGGGTTCCCTTAAGCCATCTTGTATCAGCATATTGGTTAACAATTCTCTATTGTGCACCTATTGTATACCAAGTTCAAGGTGCCAGCCAAATAAAACTGAACATGAAATTTAACTAGGTGTATGGTTGTCAAATTTAACAAATAAAATTATAGGACACTTACTTGTATTTTCAACTAAGATATGCAAAAACTTAGTAATTATTATGTTACATCCATATGTTGTAGGAAACATACTTATACCAAGATGTGCTCATTATTTATCTGAAATTCAAATTTAGCAAGGAGTCTCATTATAGGAAGCCACCCACTCTCATTGAGAAACATTCTACCTCATAAAGAGGACTGCCAGGCAGCCATTCACCCCTCTCACCTGCCTGAGCACACACTGATGTGTGGAAGGTGATGTAGATTTCCCAAATTGTCACTCAGTGTTCTAGGCCTCGGGCTATGTTCATGAAACCCTTACCCTTGAGACATCTAGTGGTAAAGGTCACATTTTGCAATTGGCCACCAGGTCAAGGCTTGACCGCTCTCTTGTCTTGAACTCCAAAATCTAGCACTTTTTCAGTACAACACAATAAAACTTCTCCTCTACCACTTATAAGATTTCAAACAATAAGACAGCAAGACGCAATGAGGCAACTGCATTATCAACCTTCCTGTGAATGTCTTCACACAGACCTAAGTGCTCGAGCAGTGAGACAGCAGGTGCTTTGCCCTAGCAGGGGATATGTACATCTGCCTGAAACACAGAATATACACGCAAAACCCAGTCAACACTCAGAATTATGAATGGTGACTATAACTGACTTTTATGTCACTATATTTTAGAAAGAATAACATGTAGCATGCTTTAAAGTACTTAGAAATACACAAAAGATTTCAAAGAATACAAAATATTTCACATTTCTCTTCTCTTACTTAACCACCCCCCTCCAATCTCCACTTAAAATGTGATGTTCTTCTTGCCTATATTTGGGATTACTTCGAATGACCTTATCAGATCACAAAACGCAAACTAAGTGTAGATACTGGTAAATGTAATTCCTCAATTTCTCATTATTTCTTTTAACTACTGAAAACGAATATAAATATACACTTACTTTTGTAGATACTTATGAGTGATGCAAATAGCCCACTACTTGTGGCAGTGTTTTGGTGTCACAGTATGCCAGGAAGCATCTGGATCTGGCAGTTACAAATGCTTTCCTAGTAAAAAATCTTGTTGGTGACAAAGCTTCACCAACTTGAGACTGACTTTGACCTCTCCAAGGAACTGAAGACGTATTCAGTGAGTTAAAAGGAACAGAGCAGGATAGGGATACCTTCTAATTATTTGATGAATTCATATGATATATCAAAAATAATAAAAACGTAAAATTTGCAAATAGTGCTACTGCAATATTAAAAATAAGGACCAACAGCCACTGCAATTAAATGGATGATTTACCAAAGTTAAGAATCAACTCTGTTGCCAGTAAGCAGGGAATTGAAATTGCAGCACCCTATGAAGCAGGTTAAGTCGTTGGATTTTAAATAAAAAGACTGATGTTATGCAATTAGTCAATGATAAAGAGGGCTTACTCATTGCTTTAAAAGAGTAAGGTGGCCTTGCCTATTTGAAAAATAAGTTTCCACATCTATCTTTTCATAACTATCTCCTTCTACTTAGCAGTGGCATTTGCAGAGAGGAAATGAACCAATATTTGCCTTTGTATATTAGAAATCTTTAAATAATCATGAGTCTGTTTATGAAGTAATTGCAAATACATATGCAGGTACATGCACACATGCATATAGTGTAGTAAGCAGAACTGCAAATCCCTTGGCACCCAAACTTCCATGGAGGACATCTGCACACGTGCCCCAGGAGTCAGGGTAGACAGTGTCTTCTGGATTCCACTGACCAACGGAACATAACAAATGCTGATGGCAGAAGAGTTTCCAGCCCTGGGCCTTGATAGAGTGGCTACTTCTCCTTCTGCTGCCTTAGAACCCTCTCTCTCTCTCTCTCTCTCTCTCTCTCTCTCTCTCTCTCTCGATGTTCCCTCTGGCAACCCAGCCAGCGTGAGTAAGAAGCACGCCAGAGTCACAGGGAGCAGACAGATCCTGATGAATGCCAGCCAACAGCCAATAAGAACTGCAAACTTTCTTCTGTAGACCTGAAAGTCCCATGCAGTCCAGCCCTCAGTATGTGACAGCAGCAATACCACAGACTGCAAGAAACAACTGTCCACCTGAGCCCAATCAACACAGAGAATTATGAACGACAACTCTCAGTTATTGTTTTATGTCATTAAGTTTTAGCAAAACAATGTAGAGAAAATATGCTTTAAACCAGGAACATACAAAAGATTTTAAATATGGAAGAATACACAATATTAAATCTATGTATCAGAAGAGATTGTGTAGCCCTAAATAATACTAAAATAATATGCAACTTTCAGTTCCTAGCACTACCCTTAACATAAAATGATGCTTCATCAACAAGGTAAAATATACAGAGGGAAAGCTATGGGGTCAAGAAAAGCTTAACAGTGAACAGTACCCAGAAGACTATGAATATATATGTTCTAGGACTCATCAGGTTCCCTTCAGTAATTTAAAAATTAAAATTCCTATTTGTTTTGTTTCCCATATGAATTTTGTCATAATCATGTATCACATTATTTAATATTAACCAAGAAAAGGAAGATATGCTTACACTGTGCCCTTGATTCCTTCAATATGATCAGAAAATTACACATGCATAAATTTACATGAAGTATATATTACAAATTTTTGATCACACATTGAAGACAAATCCTAGAGGAATTATTTTCTCTAAATATGTGAAGCATGCTGTTGGCATTTTGATTGGACCTGCACTAAATCTCTGTCACAATTTTGGGAGTGTGGCCATTTTCACTAGGCTGGTCCTCCCTACCCAAAAGTGAGGAATACCTTTCTGCTTTCTGATATCCTTTTGATCTTCTTTTTCAGAGCACTGTAGTTTCCAGTACAGAGATATTTTACTTCCTTTATTAAAATGATCCCTAAGTCTTTTTAATACTATTGTGAAAGGCATGGTTCCTGTTATTTCTCTCAGTGATGTTATTATTTGTATACAGGAATGATATTGATTTTTAGGACTGAATTTGTATCCAGCTACACTGAATTTAGTTATTAAGTCTAGGAAGACTTTTGGTAGAATTTTGGGGTGTTCTACATAGAGTGTCATGTTAACTGCAAACCATAATTTCATGTCTTCCTTTCCTATCTTATTTCTTTTAGTTTTTGCTCCTGTATAATTGCTCTAGCTAGTGTTTCCAGAACTATAGTGAATAGGAGTAATGATAGTAGCCATTGTTGTCTTGATCCTGATTTTAGGGTACAAGTTTTCAGTTTTTTGACTATTTGGTATGATTTTAGCTATCAGCTTGTTATAAATCAATGGCTTTCATTGAGTTGTGATAAAGGTCATTTATTCCAATGCTCTGTAAGGTTTTTACTATGAATGGGTGTTGTACTTTGTCAAAAGCTTTTTCTTCATCAATAGAGATTAATATGTAATTTTTGACCGTAGAGCTGCTGATGTGATTTACTACATTTATGATTTTTGTATGTTCAGATATACATACAAAAATCTACTTGGTCATAGTGTATAATCCTACTTGATCATAGTGTATAATCTTTTGAATCCTACTTGGTCATAGTGTATAATCTTTTTGATGATTTGCTGCATTCTATTTCTAATTAAAAATTGTGTACCTTAAAGTATAATTCATCTTTGTTTAAGACAACATAGTAAGTTCAATAATTTGTGAAAAGAAAAAAAAAATTACCGAAAGCTTATTCAAATTGAGAGAAAGTCAGGGGTTTTGAGAACTGAATCTTGTCTTAGGCTCCAGAGTAATTGTTAATTGTATTTTCAGATTGGCATAATTGAAAATGACCTATTGTTTATTATTTTAAAGGATATTAAAATTAGAGAGATTCCACAAGGGAATCCGGAGAAGATAAAGGGCAGCACAAAGCACAAAGGGCCCAAGAGCACAGTCCTGGAAGGGCCACAGATTGAACACAAGGAAGAGCACTGAGTCATAGCCACACTGGGATAGTTTATGATGTGCTACAATGAGAAGGCCACACATATTTAAAAGAAGCTCAGAGACTTCTGCTCCTAGATAAACAGATCAATCTAGCTGCTTTCAACCTGCCTATCAAAAAAACCCCACTGCAGTCATGGGTAAAATATAATAGAAATATAAAAGTAATTTAAAAAAAAAAAAAAAAAAAAGCAGAATTTTGATGCCATTACAAAACAACTAAGGCATCGGGATTTAGAGGCCAAAATGTCACAGAACAGACAAAATCATTGAAGTGAATCTAATGTTTTCTTTTGCATTTACTTTCAGGTTTCTTGCTTATTTTTATTCTGTATGCATCAAAAGAAGTAGAATCCAGAAAGACTGTGGCATGTCAGAAATTAAAAGTTAGACAAACCTTTCATCATTCTCACACTGCTGGGAGACCTCATTACAATTTCAGTTACTAAGCTGCCAGGACTTGTGGGGCTAAGATCCCAAGAGAAAAAAAATAACTACTGACAAGAAAGGAAAGACAGCTGCATTTCCACTTACGATTCGTAATTCTAAAATTTGATATGTTGAGAAGCTGAGACAATGCAGAAAGCAGAAGCTAAAAATCTAAAACCCTGGACAGAACTTGTGACAGTTTCACGATGCTAGGAAGATAAAAACTAAGGCCCATGTCTAGATGGACAGGTTTTGAGTGTGACACCGTGTTTTCAATTGAGACTTAAAAAGGAAAATTCTCATCCGTTACTAATGGAAATAACACTATTATTGTGGCTGTGGTTATGGTTGCAGAAATTCTCCTTCAAAAATCTACTAACGGATGCAGGTTATTGCTCCCCCATTACCTTTAAAAATGCCTTAGTTCAGTGAGAAGAAATATTTGTACCAATAGTATTTAGAAATTTTATGTCTGCATCTTATACTCTAAACAACTATATGAAGACAACAACATGCATTGTATTGATTACTGTGGCTGTCCTACTGATATGTTTTGAAATTGTCTGCCTGCTATTTGTTATTGAAATTAATAAAATAATTTTTTAATTTAAAAAAATATCTTTATTCACAGAAGATATGATCCTTTACAAAGAAGACCAAAAATATTCTATCAAAATACTCCTAGAACTAATAAGCAAATTCATCAAGGCAGCAGGACACAAACTTAACACATGAAAATCAACAACATTATACTACACCGATAATGGAAAAAAATGTGACTATCCATTGAAATGCTATTCTCATTCTCTTAAAGATTGAGTGAAGGACCTAGAAAAAGGAAAATGGAGGGTTTTCTCACAGAACAGGCCTGAGAAGTAGTGGACAGGACTTCCATCCATGCCTATTAGCAATGAACATGGCCACTGAGTACCAGTCACTGCAAGAGGGTTCTACGAGGCAAATAAATTTAATGATCCCTTCTCCAGCCTCTGGCATGATCTATTGCTTCACCTGACGAAATAGCATTCTTCGTGAATAGTAGGCATAGGGCTGATGAGATACCTCAGCAGATAAGTATCTGCCCACCCAGGTGTGCTGAGCCGGTGACTGAGTCCAGGCATGGTGGCATATGCCTATAATCCCAGTGCTGGAGAGGCTGAAAACAGGAGGATCATTACAAGTCCCAGCTGCATAGTGAGACCCTGTACAACAAATACAACTAAAAGACAAAAAGAAAGAAAAAGAAAATACTAGGCATAAAAATGCTTGATCAATATTTTTAAATTTTATTTTTAATTTTTAAATTCACTTTAGCCTATTATGTGCAAGTAAAAAGTTTGCCTATGTGCCAGCCTTTTAGAGCAAGCAGTTAAATGTACTTTAAAACAAAAAACTGTCTAGGGTCAAAATGTTTTCCTCAGCTTTTTGCTGATTTAACAAGAAAATTTAATAGAAACTCCTTTAGTTCTCACTTTATGTACACCGATGATAAATTTGTCACAAAAGGAAAGAAATTCTACTAGTTGAGAAACTAATGATATACGAAGCTATTAAAGATTGTAAACTGCTGTGTAGGATAGATATTCACAGCTGGTAATAGAAGTTTTAAAATAGAACCGCTCATGTCATTCTGGTTGTTAACCCTTTTTGAAGGCTCAACAAATTGTTTGGTGATTAATATCTAATTTGAATATGCCATAGCAAATTCACCCAAGCAGTTACTTTTGAAATTTTTGTTATCGCTGAATTCTACTGTGCATTGGAATTTGACCCCTCAGTGTTTAAGGATAGACTTAAACCTGAGGAACTCAATCTAATCACAGTGTGTTCCAGTGAGATCTTCCTTACAGAATGAAGTGTACTTTTGGCACAAGCACTAACTTGTGCTTTATTTTAGCAATCAAGAAGACCAAATAAGAACAAGGAGAGGTCAGCATGAAGCTGGAAATATATTGATTCGTGTGTCCTCCCTTTATCATAGAATTTGCATTATACATTTCATTCTAATACACAGGAACATTTTTACGGCAATCTTGCCTTCAGCAGGGTTTAAACTAGATTTAAGAATTACCTATCCATGTTACCATCTTCAGTTCGATCCTCAACATTTTAAAATATCACTCTCTGATTTACCCAGTCTGCCTGGATAATGCTGAGAGGCCAGCCAAATAAGAAAACAATTACATATGTTATAATTCTCAGATTCATCTCATTTCACATTTAAGTTAGAAGCTACAAGAATTGGCATTATTCACTGTAATTCACCTGACAGCTTCCCTTTGACAAGGCCATGGCTTTCAAGTCATCAAGTATTAGAAGGATAATTTCTCAGAATTACTGTCTCTTTTTATTGAAAACTATTTGAAGCATTATTTCTAAAGACAATTATCCCATTAAATTGAAGGAAAACTAGATTTGATGGATCATTGTGGATAAATATGTATTCGCATAGAATGGAGTAGATATACAAATATATCAAAATTTAAGAAATACAACCTTTGATAACTGCTATGTTGACTATAGTTTATTGTTTTAAAATAAATTCCATCCTTATTTATTAATTTGCATATGTGTAAACTTGAGTTTTAACTTGGAAAATTTATATAACATATCCTCATGTATTGGCACACATATTTAATTATCAAGATGTGAAAACAGAAATTATTATATACAAGAAGTACAACATTCCTACTGTTGAAAGTATGCAGGCTTTCATTTTTCTCATTTATCAGAGGATATTCACAAGATGAACTCAATCAGGTAATTAGGTTCTAGAAATAGTAAGATAATAATTTTGACTTAAGAAAGTATGAGCATATGAGGTCATATTTGAGAATTTAAGGCATCATCAAAGCACTAAATTAATAAGTAGGTTTCTTTACTTCCTCTCATTTTAATTATACACACACACACAAACACACACACGGTATTCCTAGCATATAAAAGTGTATTTGCCTCCATACACAATTGAGAGATGATTTTAAATAAAGCAATCATTTGTTTTGTTATTCTTGGAAACTGAAAACTAGAGAATTGGAATATTTAAGATGATAGCTAAAACTCCGCCAATGAACACCACTTATTCACATTTACAAAAATGCATGGCATCTGGCTCTATCTGGAGGGAATCTGAATTCTAGTTCACACTTAGTTTCCCACATCACATCCATAAATCCCCATACAGCCAATACTGAAAGTATTAGTGAAACAAGCACATGCATTATGTGTGAGTCTTGGCTTACTGCCCATTGTCATATTACCAAAGAAATAGAATATTAAAATGCATGATATTTGTTTTTAGCCCTGGAAACAAATCAAAAGGGCCACAATTCCAGTTATATGTCAGGCAAATGTCAGGCTTTCACCTTAAAATAAGTTGACATTTTTCTTCAATTCTACAATAATGTCAGTCAGATGATCTAATGGGCTGAGTACAATAATTAAAAATCCTGAATGCAAGAAAATTTTTAAGACAATACATACTTCGTGTGAATAACACAATGCAATATTATTATGGTTTGTGTCTAGTTGTCCCCCCAAAGCCTCATGCGGACATAGAGTGGGGACTTCTAGAGGTTGAGATTAACTCCTGATCCACTGGAATTATAGGCTTTAGTAATGCTAGGATTATGAGTGGGAGTGCTACGTCCAACCTGGGGCCAATAGCCTGAGTGTAACATAAGTGAGACAGAGACAGATGCTTCCTCTGTTGCCATTGTTGCTGTTCTGTCACCATGAACTGAAGCTCTCGGCCATGACCCATTCTGCGTTAGAGCCAGACGAGTACAGACTGAAATCTCCAGTAACTGTGAGCTGAATACACTGTTCCTTCCTTCATTTTGGCTGTTGAGTATTTGTCCCAGCAACAAGAGAGGGGTAAATGAGACAGAATTTGGTACCGTAGGAGTGGGGTCATTGCTGTGGCTAACCTGACCATGTAGAATACAAGTTTTTGGGAATGGTTTATGGAAAGAGACAGGAAAGGTTTGGAAAGGTTGTCTATTTGAAAAAAAAAAAAAAAAAAGCTGGAAAAGCTTCGGCTGTTCTGTAGGGGAGAATCTGGTCAGAGCTCAGACCAAACGGTTGTGGAAGCCTGCCTATAAAGTCCAGGCTGGGGAGGTTTCTGCTGGGAAGAAGGACTACACTGGTTGTTGGACTCCAGATGAAGCTATGGTTGGGCTGAAAGTCTGTCTGAATATTGCTTGTGCTGTGATTAATACTGAGATTAAACATGGTGGACTGATTAATCTTTCAAAAGATATTTCAATGAAGCCAAATATTGGGGTAGTGGCATGTTTGTTATTGGGGGCTTTTAGCCAGATTTATGTTGAGAATCAAGAACAAAAAGCCAAGCAGGATGATTTAAAATGTTGTGAGCTTGGCAAGAAAGAAAGCACCAGGAAAGTTATGGACTGCAAGGTAAAGCTGGCAGATTCTCCATTTCTGGGAAGGAACCAGAGAATCAAAATGCTAGCAGGTCTCCACTTTTTGCAGAGTCAGAACTGCAAGGGAGAAACTCTGCCTTCAGAAGAAATCCACAGAGCCACATGTTCCAGAATAGTAGCAGTAGCCACACAAGTTTCCAAACGGCACTGGTATGGAGAATTTGATCCTCGGAATCAGGGTCAGAGTGTTCATCAATCCAGTTATGTGACCTCTATAGTAAAGGGAGAGGAGAGTCTGGCTACCACTCTGGTTGATAGCATACCTTGGCATCATCAATGTGACATTGGTTTTAGGCACATTCAGAATGTAGGAGTTGTGAGGTTAAGATGGCTTCCACCTCAATTCCATAAGAGGGTCTGGAAGGCCAAGCAGTGTATCCCTGAAAGGGCTATGTGCAATTCTTGAGTGAGAAGCCTATTCAGTGGAAAACCTAGAAGTTTGGAAAAGCCAGGAATGTGGATCATCTAAATAAAACTGCAAGGAGAAAGCAAAGCTTGCCTAAGAGAGAACTATGGGAGCTACCACCAAGTGTGCCTTAGGGGGAAGAGCCATGAAAAGCCTTTGGAGCTCACAACTCAATGCAGACTGCTTCAGATATTCCAGTTGGAACTATAGAATTTAATGCTTGTCCTGATGGATTTTTTTTACTTGTGTTGGTCCCAGTGTTTTGTATTCCCCTGTTGTTTGCAACTTTTGGGATGGCAATGTTTATCTTATTCCTTGAATGTTGGATGTGTTTAACTTTTCTTTTGTACAGGGTCTCACAGTTAAGAGTTTGCCTTGAGTCTTGGAGGAGACTTGGAACTTGGACTTTTCAGCAAGGCTGAAACTGTTGGGACTTTGGCAACTCTTAGAGATGGACTAAAATGTCTTTTACACAAAGGGGTGTACATGAGACTTTGGAAGTCCAGGGTCTGAATGTTATGGTTTGTGTCTAGTTGTCCCCCCAAAGCCTCATGAAGTCATAAGGTGGGGACTTCTAGAGTTTGAGATTAACTAGTGATCTACTGGGATTATAGGCCTTAGTACTGCTGGGATTATGGGTGTGAATGCTATTCTCCACCTGGAGCTGATAGTCTGAGTGTAACGTAAGTGAGACAGAGACAGACAATCTTTCTCTGTCTGTCTGTCTGTCTGCCTGTCTGTCTGTCTGTCTCTCTCTCTCTCTCTCTCTCTCTCTCTCTCTCTCTCTCTCTCTCTCTCTGTTGCCATTGTTGCTGTTCTGTCCTCATAAACTGATGCACTCTGCCTTCTCTGCCATGTGCTACTCAGTATGGATTGAAATATCCAGTAACTGTGAGCTCAATAAACCTTTCCTTCCTTTATTTTGGGTATAGGGTATTTGTTCCAGCAATGAGAGAAGAGTAACTCAAACAAATACTCCCTGCACGTGTTAGTGTATCAAAATAGAGATTTGACACCTTGAGTCACAAATTTGTAACTTATTATACATCTTAATTTTGTCAAAATCAACAACATAAAAGGGCACAATCTTGTTAAAATCATAGCTGTCTTTCTAATATCTTTATTATTTTTAAATTTTATTTTTTCACATTGAGTCTTGCCATGTTTCTCAAACTGGCCTTGTACTCCTAAGTTCCAGTGAGGCCCTTACCTCAGCAGCTGAAACACCTGGGCCTGCAGGTGTTTGCTGCCATGCCTGGAGAGAGTCCTTTCACTGTATCTGACATCTTCTGGTGAAATGTTTGGCTAAACAGAAGGCATCACTGCTTGCTGATGGCAGGACCCTTCCTAAAATCATCAGGGAATGAGTAATTTCTCACTGCAGCTCCAGAAGGTGCACTAACATTAGATACTTGTGCACTTAAGGACCTATGCATGAGCTCTGAGGCCTTCGGCAGAATCACTTGAAAAATCTGCATCATCTCCAATTTCTTAATATGTTTTCTCATCCTTTGTAAAAATCATGTAAACCCTTTCAAAAGGTTTTTGGCCTCTTTGATCAGCTGAGGGTTTTATATTTGTGAAACATCTTTTTTTCCTTCAACCAGTTTTGCGCTGACTGCTAGCGCAGGGGACTGTCAGGAACACCCTTCTGTTCACCATTACAAACACCCATCTGTCCCATGACCAAACCTCACCTGTCCAATCCACACACTCACCCTGCTCTTTAGAACTTGCTAATTCATCCACGTGGCAGCCACTGAAGTATAACAGAACACGAGTTTAGGATTGTGTTCCCAACAAAGGATGTCCTGAAACAAGAATGTGAGGTTAAATCTGGCACACATTTGCTAGGTCACCCAGGTGACGCACAGCACAGTTACACTCTCATCAAGAATAACCAGTTAATTAACGTTTACATAATTTGAAGTCATTCACTCATTCTGCAAGGCAGCAAGGTCACCACAAGGATGGCACACTTATCTTTCCAGCACAAGGAAACTGTAGTCCTGTGCTTCAAAATGCTCTTCTTTCCATCACTATCCTCCAACTATACATTGCCAGGGGTGTGTAACAGATGCTCTAATAATGAATTTACTTTACTATCTTTATAAAAATCATTTACAATAAAATTATTGCAACTTCTATAATCTTATAAGCATTCTATATTTTACGATGAAAAGTTTTACATTTGGACACCTTTATAGTTTGAGTTTATAAGTTATAAACATAAGATGAAATCCCTAAAAACTCCTCTTTAAAATATCTAGTATAAACTGATGACTTAAAATTGTCTTTTGCCTGCTTAAAATCGTCACCTGGTCAGTAAGCTCTGTCACTTACTGACACCTCTCCTTCAAGCACTCAAAATTCAATATTTCATAAACAAACTCAATGTCTTCATTCCGTTGTATAGAGTGTTCCCTGAATAAGGACTTAATAATAAGCACAACCACTACCATCGTTACCAGGACTAGAAATCTAGGAGCTTTCTTATACTCTGTTCGCTCTGTCATTTTTCTGTTGTGCTTAGCGCAGAGCCCATAAATTCCACCTCCCAAGCATTCAGTCCTCTGTCTGCTTCTGTCTGCCTTCTGAATTGCTCCAGGCTAGCTGACATGTGAAACAATCTTAAGGCTTAGATCTCTATTTCCAGTCTTGTCCTACTGCAGCCCATGCTCTACTCTACAATCTTACTCAACGTAGTCTGACCATGTATGACTTTATTAAAAAGTTCTCTGTTGATTTGCTAATTCTATTAGGTTAAAATGCAGACTTCTGAAATTTCCTACATGATTTTTTTTCTCAGATCACTTCTCTAGTGTCAAATGCCAGAAGGCTCACTATACCTTCTCAGACATGGTGTTAGCCTGCTTCTAGCTCTTCTGATAGACTTCATCTCCTCCTCGCCATCAGATCTTTGGGATTTCTACATCTTCCTGAAATTTCTCCTCACAAGGATACCCCTCACTGAACAGCTTAGTACAACTCATTCAAGAGCCTCTTCGACTGACTCATGTCCTCTGACTGGATTCCCACAAGTTCTTGTATTTTTCCTCCATGAACATTAATTTTCCTATAGGCTTTCTCTCATCTCCTTCTCTGCCTCCTGAGTTTTTAACGCTGTGTGGGTGTGGACATCTCTACCTTTCTCATTGTTGATGTAATACCAGTCTTCTCGTACATCCTTTATTTCAGAATATGCTTTCCAGCTTTACATTCAGTCTTGAAATAGGAAGTATCATAACCTGAAAAATTTTTATACAATGTCTGAAATTTAGAAGAGAGGTATATTTAGTAGCCTGGGCTCTGAGATAGTCCCAATACACTCAAAATTTGTAATTTCTTGCTACAGGTCACTCTCTCTCTTCCTCAGTATCTTTTTTATCTCCAATATGGAGATAATATTTACACTTACCTCATAGTTTTCTGAAAGTTAAATGACACCATCATAGTGCAATTCTTAAAATAGTGTTGGGCATATAGAAAACCTGCTACTCACCAACTAATAATTATTATTAACAGTATTTTAAGGAAGAACATGAACAAGAACACAGCTTGTTTCAAAGGCTTCCCATGTTGCACTCTAGTGGTAATTTGACCCAACCAAATAAAGCCTCAGATTTCTCTTCACCATAAAACAAAGGGGACAGAACAAATGCTCTTAGTAAGAATATACCATTTAGTAAGAATGTCAGGCTGCAACAGACAGCTCAACTGGAAGACAGACAAGTTCTTACCAGTATTGAAGTCTTGTTCATTTAAAGCTGTGACATTAATATATTTGACATATAAACTTCAATTTCTCTAATCTCAGTTGAAAATTTTTATCACTTAGTATAATTAAAAATGAACTTGTAATGCACATTAGATATAAATGTCCAAGAGTACCAAGCTCAAGTAATTAAAATTAATAGTAACTTGAATGTAAAATATCTTCCTGGGAACTGGCCCAACCTGGAAAATATGTATTTCTTTGTTCTTTATGGAGTAAAAGTAAGATATTTACACTCTTGCTATTTTTAGATATAGTCTTATGACTGCTGAAGGTTAAGAGTCTGATACAATTTTATAGATTCTTTCCTTATGTATACTCTTTCAAAGGAAGATTGGATTTACATTAACTCTACAGACTGAAAGCTTGAATTTTTAATTATTTTCATTATTTTTTCTGTTGGTTATGAAATTTTAATATCTCATTTCTCTGGCACCTTCTTTCCAATTTGTAGCACTTAGTGTGATAAGGCATGCCATCAGTACTTATTTCTCTAACACTTCATCATGCTGACCCAAACCAAGGTTTTAATTAGCACCAACTCATGATTAGCTATCTTATGTTGCCATTGTATTTAAGCCATTTTCTTTTATTCATGATGAATGGGATCATTATTTTTCACACGAAATCCTAAGATAAATAACAAATTGGCTAACTAAATTTATCACCGCATGTACAAGTACACAGTTTTGAAGCGAGTTGGGACAGCTAAGTTCCCTGGGCTGAGACTTTCAGTGTTGAGGCTCACGCAAAGGGAAACAACGGACTCAGCCCCTGCGACAGGTCCCTGAGTGTGCTGAGCTGGTCCAGGGCAAACCTACAGAGACTCTGAAGATAACAGAAGATCACCCACTCAGCTGTTCCTTTAGCAGGGACCACTGAGTGCAGACAGAGTTCTCTCTCTGCAGTAATTTTCCATAGACAGTGTGCTTTCTCTCCAGCCCTCATCTTAGGAAGAACCCTATCATTATTTTGTAGAAGTCGCACCTTTGTTACCAGAACTCTTTCAAGGTAAACCCCCTAAACCTGATTCCTTCAATTTTGGTGCCAGGCTTAACACATGAGGTCAGCTGTGCATGAGCCAGGTGCCGTGCTGCAGGCGGGAGAAGGAGCTGCCTCCTGACCCATAGTCCTGAGCTAGGAGGCCAGGGGCACTAGCTCTGAAGGCAACCATGGTCACAGTACATTGTGGCTGAAGAAGGACTTCAGTGGTGACAGTGATTGCCCTTCCTGGCAAGGGCTGGGAGGGTAGGGGTGGCAGTGGCTTGGTGAGCACAGCTATTCTGCATTCTGTTCTTGGGCAGTGTTCCTGGAAGCTGAGTGACGCGCTGCCTCTTCCAGCACACGCCAGGCCTGCATCATAGGGTTCCAGGGCATCCTCGGATTTCTAATGCATTTTTTATCTCATTAGTCACAGCTTCTGTTGCCCATAACAAGAAGCCCCAGGACTATTACAAACAGGATGTCTATTTACAGCTCCAAATCCACTGAGCCTCTCTGGAATTGCATGCAGCAGGGTCAGACGAAATAACTCAGTGGTTAAATTGCAAAACTCTGACTTTCAAGTCCAATAGCTTTCAGCTATGGTTTTAGATACTTTCCACATAGTATCTCATTTAATTTCACAACTTCTCATGGGGGAGAGTATTGTCATGATCCCACTGAAAAGCCTGAGAGATTCCCCCATTTGTCTAAAATCTAGTGCTACGGACTTCCAAAGCTCTGTGAGGGAGGTACACTGGGGTTTACCAGTCTGCTTAGCTATGGGCCATTGCTTCTTACTTTGCTAACTTTTAAGTAACAGTAGTCATGTCACCTCACCATGTGTATCAGCCATGGTTATCCACAGGATAACCATGATAAAATAATGATAGGGTTCTTCTTTTTTTTCAGATAGCTATAAAGCGGCGTGAGCACCAGCAGACCTTTTGCTGTCTCGTAGCATTTTGCCTCTTGCTTACCTTTAGTCCTAGAATTTTCTGGAACATAAACCCTGTGTCTGCACTTTAACACATTAAACATCAACCTTACACCTTGCTCAAATGAACAGATTTCTCTTTCCTTAAATGTCAACATAAAGTCAGTGGAATCCCAGGGTTTTTCTTTTCAGTTCCTTAGAAACAGAACATTTAGAAAATACAAACTTTTTTTTTTTTTTTATCTGAGTCCTTTTTCAAAAGAACCATCTTGAACCAGCAAGGCATGTGGATGCTGAAAAAATGTGTAAAAGGGCCAGACAGATCCCAACATCCCAAGAAACCATCTGTCAAGTATGAGAACATATAATTACAAAACGAATAGTCCACTAACTTTTTAAATTAAATGGACTTTAAAAGTAAATACAAACAAAAAATTTAAGTCAGATTATTTACAGAAAATCAGTAGTTCAGGAAAAATTGTTCCAATGAGCCCAAATTACATTTTGTTTCTGAAGAAAACATCTATAGTTATCTTCAGAAGGGATTACTGAATAGGAAACTGAAATAAAAAGATTAAATAGGCAAAAGGTGGTGTGTGTAGGCAATATCTAATAAAACATGTGCAACCAGTTCCTGTTCCTACAGAGAATCTCTCTTGCAGTTCTCAGCTGAAATCAGTGATGTCACGGGAGCATTTCTCTAAAGAATGTAAATCAACACCCAAGAACCAAGTTTTGCTCTGGTGTTATATCTCTCTTGCTTGAGATTTAAATGTTTTCCCAGTATAAGAGAATGTATTTAGGGTTGGGGAGGTAGCTTAGTGACATAAGCATCTGCCTGGAAAGCACAAGGTCCTGCGTTTGATCTCTAGTATGGCAATAATAATAATAATAATAATAATAATAATAATAATAATAATGGAATTTAAATAAATGATGAAAAATAAATATTTAGATTAATGATTTTTTTAATGTATTTGGTACAGGGTTCACTACACAGCTGAGACTCCCCAGAACTGGAGTTCCAGGTATGCACCGCCACACTTGTTTTTGATGGCGGGCTGACTTGGCATGCTCGAGGTTCCAGGGCCAACACAGCATGAGGTACCAGGGATTGAACCCAGGTTCTTGCCAGGCAGGCACTTAGAGCACAGAGCTATCTATCTTGCCTAGCTTAATAATTTGTTGTGCTTCCAATTAAATTCTATTCTCCACTACTCTCCTAGAACAGAAACATCCTATTAGAAGTCTCCTTGCTCCCCCTGCTCATCCGTTATACTACTATTATGGATTTAAACTTAAAGGCCAAATTGAAATTGCCATTGCTTTGACCTACAAATTTACAGGTAAATGTTTCCTTTCAAAACCACTGTTACATCTAATATAACAATGAATATTTTTTGATTCCTTTATGTCACTCAGCAGCTCCATAATATTCCTTAGGACTTGAAAGCCAGGCTTAGTGGTACGTGCCTGTAACTGCAGCATTCAAGAGACTGAGGCCAGAGGATCATCACGAGCTCTGAGCCATAGCAAGACTGTATCTCAGAAAAATGAAACAAGACTTGCATGTCTATACATCCATATTGTTACATTTCTGAATATTTTGTATTTTTCTTTTGTCCCTCGTCCCTCTCTCATTGCTCCTCCTTTCACCGACCACTTGCTCCCTTCTCCCTGCCTCTGGCTCTCCACAGACGGTGAGACAATAGTTCCTACTCTTCATTTGGTAATCAGTCACCTTAGTGAGATCTTGTATGATCTCTAAATCTTTTTCATTGATTTATTATCTGCTTTCTTTAGCAAATGATTATATCTAAACAAACTTTTCTTAACTGCTACTTCTTAAACATTCATAATTTATTATATTGATTAATTTTGTAGACTCTTTCAAAACAATGCTACTTAATGCTACAGATATAAAGGTCTTAATTGTGTTAACCATCGCCTTTTCTCACCTATTTTTTTTTTTTTGTCTCTTTTCCTAGGACATCATAAACTGTCAACTGACAGTTGCCCCATCACAGTCTCCTCTCTTGCTCCCTCTCCCTCTCTCTCCCTCTTGCACTCTCACTTTTCTGTCTCCTTTTTGGTCTTTTTTTATGACTTCTCCTAAGACTGAATTGAATGGTTACAGCTCTTACCTGTACAGCAGCTTCTACATTACATGGGCGTGTTTGATACCATTGTCCACCAGTTTAAATTCTAACTTTTCCCTCATTGTTTGCATTGCTTTTCTGTTTAATTTGATCAATTTCAGAAATAAAACAAGATGTGAGTCTGTTCTTGCTATCCGCTCTAACCTTCAGCCTCCAGGAGTAGAGACTTTTGCTATACTTGCTCATCTCCGTATTCCTAGTAATAAGGAAAGCGCCCTCGTTAGCCTAGTAAACGGGATCTCCCTGCCTAACAGGACAGCACTCTGCTGTAACCTGCCCGCACTCACTTTGCGTTCAGCCAACTGACCTAGCACGAGCTTCAATTTCCCAGATTATAAGAGGAGAGCAGCAGCAAGCCTGCGAGCTCACAGGACGGTGCAACGCAATGCTCTCTGAATGCACATGGGCAAACCTGTGTACCATCACATGTCATAGTACTGCTCTCTCGCTCCTGTAGCTTTTAGGGTGCATGAATTTGCCCTGACTTCCTTTTGTCAGTTGTTTTTCTCCGCCCATATCATTGTAAGTATTTATCTGCTGAAATACTATTTCTAGAACTGAACGTTGAGATTTAAAAAAAAAAAAATGGGATTTTCATTCGCCAATAAAAATATGTCTTTTTGCATACTTATTTTTATTTTTATTCATCAAAACCCACTGCTCCTTTCACTGTCACAGCACAGACTGTCTTCAAAGACGGGCCTCAACAGCTTTATGCACTATTGATCTCTGTTAATCCAAGCCTTGAAAATACGCAATTTAGGAAAATGATACTCAAATTGGAAATGAGTAATATTTTATTAATATGTAAGAAATGCACTTCCTTCTCATTCAATTTCTAATTAAATGGAGCTTCACATTTGAATAAGGATAAACCTTATGTTTGGTTCTTGCTGCTTAGGTTTCTGTGAAAATTATCCCTATACCAGCTTTTCAGAGGTACAAGTCTGTACCTGATATTATTCTTTCACTTAATTATGTCAAGGAAATACAAGATGATACCGCTGACTCATCTCAATAATGTAATTTTAATTTTAGTATTCAAAGGTGGTTCTTTTATATTGCAAAAGGGAAAATATGAACTAAATTGGAATCATTCTCATGCTTTTCAATTCCAATATGAAAAATGTCCTCGAAATGTTACACGTTCTAAAAACAAATGAATTTTTGACAGCAAGACAACCCTAGATGATAATTTGTGGCTGTGATGGGTTGAATTTTGTTGCATTCCCCATGTGAAAGTCCTCGCCTTTGCATCTCAGCATGGAACTACACTGCAAGACAGTGTATTTAAGGACATAAGCAAGTTAAAATGAAATCATTAAGGTGGACCCTAGTCCTAGACAGGTGACCTAGTCAGTAAGAAGAAGAGACTTGAACCAAGACAAAAGAAGATGAAGACATAGGGAGAAGATAGCCTTGCCTTTGCAAACCAAGGAGAGAGACCTCAGGATGAACTCAACCCGGGTAAGCTGTTGGTCTTAGATTTCCAGCCTTTGAAACCAGAAGAAAGTAAGTTTCTATTTTCTAAACTGCCCAGCATGTGGTATTCTGCATGGGAGCACTAGGAAGGACCAAGCTAATGAGCAGGTTATGGGAAAATGAACTCCTGCCCATAATAGAAACAAGCCTGTATTTGTTCTAATACAAAATAATGACATAGCTTTTTTGTGTGTGTTTCATACTCTTTATGGGATCTTCATAAATAAATGTGTTTTATTAAATAACAGTATCTGAAGATATTAATATTTACTTTTAATTATACATTTCAGCTTTTGTTCACACAGGTACACAATTTCATAGGCCAGTAAGAGGGCATAAAGTATATAATATACTAAAAGCAATGTTATCATTGCTTTTTTATTTTTAATAATCTAAAACCTGTAATTTATCTTTTTACATGTTGCAATGTGGAATGTGATATAAAAACTGATAAAACCAGGCAGCCTATCACTAAAAAGGAACCCAATCAGAAGCCCCTGTCATCACACCATAACAGATCCTCTCTAGCTCTCCTTCCCAAACTAGGAGCAGCCCATCCCCCAGCTGCCCTGAATGATGTCTGCTAGCAGTTTTCAGGCATCTCCTGTGGTGAGTTGCTGATGTACCTGGGATGGACTTTTGTAAAGTGTGGTACTTCACAGAAATGAGCACGCCCTGGAGCCAATGACTGATGGATCCAGAGTACCTCAAGTTGGAGCCAACTGTGTGGGTCACATCATGTTCCAGACCTTGTTTCTGTGCTTAGCTTGTCTTCCTGCCATCTGTCCCCATAGAACCTTCTTTCTGAGAGGGCAACCTCAATAAGCTGCTTCTGCGAGAATTCAGACTCTGCTGTGCTCAGGCTGTGCTCACAGAAGCTAAAATTGACTTCAGATAGTTGGCTCCCCATGTGGTCAAAAGAGACAGAGCCCACTGATAGGACACTCAGGTGCCATCATCCCTCACTATGGACCAGTGAAAACCCATTGATGTGGTAGGTACATAAAGAATAGTCCCTAGCATACCACAGCAGTGAAATTTGCGGGTGCTTCCTTCAGTTTTTGTTTCCTTGGAGTGGGTGATCTGTGACAATACATAAGCAGAAGGCAATGTACTAATTGACACGGTGGTATAAGGAGAGTAGTAACTACAACTACTGTGGGACTGCAAAGAACCTTACTGCACTGAGAGAGAAAATCAGAGGCTCGGATTCCATGATCATTTTTGAGAATCCAATCATTCAAATGACTCTGACTCATATTTTGATATAGACAAAATCTTAGCACAGATCCTAATTGTAGGAGAGGCAGAAGTTCAAATAAGGTTGAATTTTTTGCCTGTTCAAATAGTCTACTCTAAAGCCACAGCTGCAAGAGTCAAATACGAGGACCCTGAGACTGGATGGCCATACCTACTTGACCTTGAAGTAAAAGTGGTCCTCTATCTCCAAAGCAAAAGGGAATGAGATACTTCTGCAGTTACCTTACATTACAAGGAATCCACGAGTTCGCCTTTCAAGTCAACAATTTGGGCCTCCAAAACTAGATAGAGGGTCAGGGAGATAGCTCAGTGACATAAGTGCCTGCCTGGCAAGCACAAGTCCTGAGTTCAATAACTAGCTAAAAAAGGATTGCAAATGAAAGCAGAATGCTGCAAACCTAACCAAGATTAGCTTCACCTATCACTGCTGTTTCCGGTGTGATGATTTTATTCAAAATGTACATCTATTTGATAGGAGAGCCAGGGACTGTAAGTTAGAGTTTGTCCTTAGTATTTGGGCATTAGGCTTATGTGCAAAGCAGTTATGCTACAGAGATATACAGAGCCTAGGTATAGACTCAGTAGCTGCTATGGATACTGCCACAGATAAGTACTGAAACATCTAATAGAGACAGATGCTAAATACTCAATAGAGACCTATTCCTCGAGGAGACTGGCTATCCACTAATGTCAACTTGACCATACTGGACCCCTTCCACATTGAAATTGGACGTATTTCATCTGACCAGAATTGGGAAATACAATATGTGTGAATTTTTTACCTCCTGCTAACAAAGTCTTGAGTAGCATCACCTCCCTAAGAGTTGTGAACACACTAAGTTCATGAATCAAAGCACTGCTGTAACATGAGACTCAATATAACATAGATTCAGACCAATAGACTCAGTTTACAGCAAAGAAGGTACATCAGTGGGCACTCCATGGGATTCAAGCTTTCTCCCACACACCGCACCATCCAGATGCAGAAGCAGACAGTTTAACAGACTTCAGTCTGCCGAGAGAGCAGCTAGGTGCTAACTTAGAAAAGACAGCCCGGGGGAGTGGGAGTCCTCCTTCAGGGTAGATTTTATAATCCCTGAATCCAGGAGATACTTTATAATTTTATGTTATCATGCATAGATTTTTGGACCAAAAAAAAAAAAAAAAAAAAAAAAGTTTGGGAAATCGTGGTTACTCTCCATACTACTTTTTGGATCCAACTGGGAAATGTGTGCTCTTCTTCTCTGCATCTTTAAAGCTTGCTTTTCTGGAGGAACTGAGTTCTAGAGGGTACTTCAACAAATAAGCATTATGAATTGAGACCCTGTCTCAAAAGGACAAAAAAAAAAAGCATTATGAGCCCTATTAAAGTTAAAGTGAAGTTGTTGCTTGACCATGTTGAGCTTCCTGTGCCAGAAGACAGTGAAAGGAATTATCATCCAAGCCTGGGCCAAGCGCCCTCAATCTCGTGATGTAGTAAGACTGCTCTTGCTGGCTGAGTACATAAACAAATGCTGTTTGATATTCAGTTGGTCTGTTAAGTTATGATAGTTCTTACTTTACTTGAGCCATAAATAAATAAGATCACTCATAGGCTTTTGAGGCTTCATAGCTAATCAGTCATCCCATAGAGCAAGACATCCAAGTAAGGAGAAGCACTAACCAAGGGCTTTCCTTTGGGTAGAATAGAGAGGAATACAGAATGGGGGAGAGGAGAGAGAAATCATGAGGTATTTGTTTGTTTGCTTGTTTTTTTTTTATTTTATTTTTTTTTATTTTAGGAAAGAGTCTACAGGGTTTTCAGGGTCTCACTACTAGACTGGACTGATAGTGATCCCCCTGTTTATAGCCTCCCAAGAGCTGGGATTGCAGGCGTGTGCCACTACATCCAGTCTCAGTCACTGTCTCAGCATGCCCCGGGGGCAGGGCCAGCATGGCAGGCTGAAAGGAATCATGAGTAATCAGTTAATTCTTCAGGAAGAATTGTAGCAACTAGAGTTATGAAACATCTAATCCATAAATCCTTCTCTCATATGTAGCTCCTGGAATTGTGATCAACCACATTCCTAAGTCAGCTTGGCCCGAATGTGATGAGCCAGATGAGAGAAGAGGGAGATCATGAATGATACGGGGAGAACACTGGCAAGCTTTGTGCCCTTCTCAGATTTCCTTAGCCAAATCAGCTTATCAATTGGCTTGTGTATTGCTGACAAGAGACCCCTTCCATGGAGAAGTTCACCTGTCAACAGAGCTCATAGTCAGAAAGTCACTCCAGCACCGCCATCACTTCTGGTAGCGATTGGCTAATATGGCAATAAGAGACCTAAGATGGCACCAATTTGACGACATCAGGTGATGTATAATTTGTGCTCCTTTAAGACCAGAATAAATCTGACTCCAGCAGAGACCATATCACTGCTCCAGATTCTCCAGTGAAATATACTTGTCCTGCCCTTCTACTCAGCTCCTTTCATCTTTCTTCTGAGAGCATTTTCCTTAGTCACATTCATAGAAGTACTCACCTCAGCTTCTACTTCTGAGAAAATCCAACTGAAGATGATTTGCTTGACCTTCGTACTTGCTTGCATCTCCCAAGGGTAAACATTCTTAGAAATACTTTATGTGCCCATGCATTGTACTACACATGCATGCACATATTATTAATACACAACATTGTTTGACTATGAAATGATGTGATTTGTGTTAGTTTATTGTGTCTTTCTGTAACTTGTATTTTCACTCTAAAAGTCTCTGAGATTTTTATGTATTGCCCTAATATGATTATTTCACAGTTCTCTATTACTGTATTTATTAGTCTGAGTTTCTTCAAGTTCTTTCTCAATACCAATAATAATAATAATAATAATAATAATAATGCAGGTAATAGGAACATATTGAACATGAGGCCATTTATCTAAATCTGAAATTTCCCATAAAATAGTGAGTAAAGCTGTATATCCCTCTTCTACCTACTTGCTAAAGTTAGAAAAAAATGTGGTCAAAGCAATCTATAATGTCACAAAAAATTTTGTACATTAATGGTGCTTTATATTTCCATCAATACTAGTATTCTCTGATGTTTAAAGTGTCATAGTAACTCCATATGTCATGGTATCTTGTGATTTCATGTCATCTCACATTTCTTTTCTCCAATTACTAGGGTGACAGGCAATACTTTAATCATTTTATTTAGGTATTCTCTTTAATAAATGCCTGTACATAAATGTTGAGGGTATTGCTCAGTGTTTGGGAATATTTGTAGCACGCATGAGGCTGTGTCAGAAACCTATTACTATATATCTATATCTATCTATATCTATCTATATCTATTTATATGTAAATAGATACGTGTATGTGTATGTGTGTAAAATTGTCTATTTCTTATTGATTTGTAGGCATTATTTATAAATGCTGACTGTTAGCATTTCTGCATAGTTTCTCCCAGTTCATAGTTTGTATTTTCATCTGATATTGATATCTATGGATATGCAAAATTGTTACATTTTGGTTTAATAGAACCTACTGATCTAGTTTTTAAATGTTTGTTTTTCATATAATTAGTAAAATTATCCAAAATACTTCATGAACATATTTTCCTAAATCTCCTTACAAATTTTAGAGTTCTGTCTTCCAAAGCCGCACCTTTCAAAGAGATTTTCATCACTATATTACCAATTGCAACACCCCTGAATAAAGGTTAGAGTCCTTCATTGTCCTGATAGGCAGTGCTGGCGCAGTCATTGTCAAGAGGCCCTGGGTGTCCTTTCATTTCTGTGGGCCTACAGCATGCTTGTCAGAGCTTTAAATTTTCTTGGTATTTGGTAAGACAGTTCCCACTCTTCATTCTTTTTGCACAAGTTATTCTGGCTATCCTATGCATTTCCATGGCATCTCAAAATAAGACTTGTTGTGGGCCATTGAAATCTCTGTTTAACACATACAATATTTATTGAACTGACATCTTTAGAACGCTGATTTTCATATTCTTCCCCATAAGATGTACAGAAGCATGCATTCACATGTGCATTTACTCTAAATTATTTTGTTCTTCTTGTAGGTCTTCACATTGCTCTATATCTTCCTTTTCTTGATTTTTCAGTCTACATTTTATGTTATTGACTGCCTTTCCAATAGTTATTGTAGTTTTATTTTATTAACTTATTAAAATGGAGTATAATTTCAAGTTTTAAACTTTAAGTAGCTTTTTTAGCATTTTCCAAAACACACTTTATTCAAAGCAGCTTTCTCCTTTCTGTGCTATCTCCCCAGAAGAATGAAAAGCATCGGATTGTCCCGATAGCACAGCAGACTACAGTGCTTCCTTAGGTAGAGCACAGCGACCGGGATTCAATCCTTGGTGTGCAGTGCTGGCCCTGCCACTAGGGGTGAGCGGTTAGAGAAAGGTTGAGACTGGGCGTGGTGAGGCGCGCCTGTAATCCCAGCAGCTGAGAGTCTGAACACAGGCAGATCACTGTAAGTCTGATCTATGTAGTGAGACCCTAGATCCTGTATGGAATATATTAAAAACAATTAAACACAACATACTGCTCCGATATATGTTCACCCACGAGAGCAGCACAATTTCTAATGAATAAATCTTGCTATAAAATTTTAAATGTGCATTCAGAAGCATTTTATTCCTACACATAAAAACACAGATAAGGGCTTCTATTTTTATGCCAATAAGAGCATATTTAATATAACAAATGTGTATCGTTTGTATCGTTTTCTTACACGAGAGTATAACAAACAACCACGCCCTCACCACACAGCTTAAGAAATTGCCCTGGGCCCCTTTGCATCTCACTCACAACCCCTAGTAGCACAATCCTTTCCTCTACTTTATGGCAATTTGGAGGCCTGATCTTCAGTAGAAGTCCACATATAAAAACCCACAAGAATTTTTTTTAAATTATTATCACCAAAGTTTAAAATAATAACATTGCCATTGCTATGGGTGAAAAGTTCATTGATTTTTTTTTTCCTATCTATCATAATCTTGCTTTTCTCCAGTAATAGCTCTTCTCCTCCCTGTACTCCTGGAATGCGTGCCTCTGGCCTGCTCAGCTCTCTGCGGCACTGACTCTGTGGACATCATCATGGAGATTGCGGGGGTGGGCGTGGCCAGTGGTGGCTGTCAGTGCACAGTAATGCGACATCAGGTCATCATCAGAGTCCAGAAAGTATCTCCGCAGGACAACGGAGTGCCCACCTGTTTTGCTGCACTCTTCAAACAGCCCACTTACGATCTTAATTAACCTCAATTCTTTTTTCATATAGTAAAGAGAAAAAACCAATAATGACAAGTATAAAAATTTTCAAAACAGGACAGTAAGAGAATAACACTGGTTAGTATATTACTTATTGTTATCTTTGAAGTAGTTGCTCAGATTACAAAATAAAGGCATAAAAATGATCAAATGATACAAGCATGAGCCTTTCTTTTCGATGAACAAATAGAAATCAGTATAGCTATCTGACTATCTTGTGTATATGCATATATCTTTTTCTTGATAGCCAATATGTTTTATGGTAGTGTTTTACCTACTGTGTTTCCTATTCAATTACTGCCTTTGTAAAGTGTTTTTCTTTCCAAAACTAATGGATATTGCTGATTTTAGTTATTTATTGATTTTTGCTAGGCAGATCATGCTATTGCCTATTAATAGTACCTTGTATTTCCTCTCTTTCTATTGTTATTATTTTTGCTACTGTTGTTTTTTTTCTTATACATATAGGCAGAACTTTTATATTCTTTTATACAGCAATAAAACAATGCATATTTTTATTATGACCTCTACCTGAAAGTTAATAACAGCAATATTTTATTTGGATTTGAAAAAAAAGAATTCAAATTAAGGAAATTGCTTCATCTTAATATGCTGAATTTTATTGTTGCAAAAAACTTTATTATCTAACACTTTTTGCTTTGATGGAAATAATTATGCCATATCTACTACAACCCATTGAATGCAATAATCATTTCCATGCCATTTAAATAATCTTAGTTTTTTATAGATAGAACCTAACCTGTATTCTGCAAACCTGTTTTTAATGTGCAACTAAACCTGCTTATTCAAGAATATATCAAATCATATTACTATAAGGTGGAAAGTAGCTAGGTAGCTTTAAAGTTTGGTAGTGCTCACATATAAAATCTTCTCAGATTGTGAACCCTTTTGAGAGAGGAAAACTTCAACAACCATTTCAGCTTCTTTATTGCTTATCGATCTGTTCAAGTTCTTTTTTCTACTTCTCAAAGAGAAAAGTAACTTACCCAATTTCTCTGACCATTTACTGCCAGAGATGAAAGAAAGAAAATTTAGCTCAGGTCTCATTGATTCCACTGCTTATGCGTTTAACAACTATGATAACTATTTTAGAGCCATATCTTATTTTAGAAGATATCCCCTTAAATTTGAAATAGGGAGAAACAATTACAGAGGCAAAACAAGGAAAATCATGTATTTATAAGAAGAGGGTTTTTTTTGTTTTGTTTTGTTTTGTTTTTGCTTAAATTACAAGATGAAGGCAGACCTCATACAAGAAGAAAAGTGAGTAAAAATTTACATTAACTCTGGTATAATTCTAAAAGTATTGAGTTCATTATTACTTTAAAATGAAAAGCAACAAGGCAACTAAAGCAATAGACTATGGACATACAAAAATATATAAAACTCCTAAAAATGTGAATTTCAGATATTCTAATTTTTTGACAGATAAAGCAATGCACTTAGCACTGTAAAAAAAAAAAAAAAGGCTGAAAAGAAAAACTGGCACCAAATGACTTCAGTTATATCTCTCAGTAGGAGGTCCTTCTTGTCCTTTCACGCTTCGGACTCTGTGCAGAGGTGGTCATTAGCGGACATGTCTAGTCTCCCTAGCCTCTCACTTGTGCCTTGAAAAGACTAGAAAAGTGATTTCAAGAGTTCCTTAACATCAATGTCTTCTTTCTTCCTCTTTCTCCTCCCCGCTTCTCTCTGCAGTGAGCAGTCTCTGGGGATTACGCACTGTCCCACTTCTAAGCTCTTAGTTCTACAAATTCCAGCCATTACCTCAGCGCAGAGGTCTCAGCAACAGAGGAACTAAAACTGTTGCATTCTGGGTCTCCACGCTATAATAAAGTCTTACTCAAAAGATAAGCCACATTTTCCGAAGTACTTTTCGCAAATAAAAGAGCTATATTTGGTTTCCCAATCTGTCCCTTTCATTGTCCCATTTGTTAATTTATTCTCAAATCAAGAAAGAGAAATGAGTGATTTTTTTTACTTCCTCAAACACTAAATATACATTGAAATTGAGTGAGTAAAATACATGATCTACAAAATTTTTATGAGTGGATGATTGATTTGTGAAAAGCAGAAATACGAATTTCTTGAAGAAGTCACATACAAGTGAAAGTTAAAATAATGTAAGACATTTAGCTGAGTATGATGGCACAAGTTGGTAATTCCAGAACTGGAGGACTCAAGCTGAACATCACAAATTTGAACCCAACATGAACAACACAGTGACTTTAGAAGACCTCAAGATGGAAAACAACAAAGTTTCAAGCACTGGTGATGTAGCCCCATATGAAGGCTCTGAGTTCAGTCCTCACTATATAAAAAACATAAAGAAATAAATAAAGAAATAAAGAAAAAGAAAAAACAATCCTGAGACACAAGAAAAACTGAATTTGAGTTTAGAAATCCAGCTTTGAGAACTCTTTATATGGAGGGAGCAGTAGACAGGTACATCAAGAGACAGAGATACACGAATTTTTATAAAATAAACCACAAAATAAATAAAAATAATTTTTAAGGAAGAAGAGATTCTTGACAGTATCAGTGATCCTAAAGCATCAGCTAGGGAGGAAGTAAGGTTTAAAAGCTGTACTGCTTCATATGGTAAGAAATGGGCACTGTGGGTATAGTTTTAGTCTTTAAAAAGACAGAAAAAGAAAGACAGAAAAAAGATAGAGTAAAAGAGAGACAGACAGATGATAATAAAAAGAGGGAAAGAAAGAATATTTTTAAACTTCTTGATATTATAGTTATAATATAGAACAAATATGCTTATTAAAAATCCTTCATCCAAAAGTAATTTGTAAACTCTGAAAAATAAACAAACATGGATAAAAGAATTTATGGCGTATGCCATGTCAGTATTAGGTATCTGTGAAAGGATTAAGTCTGTCAGAAATTATAGATAAAACTTGTTTTCTGTGCTTGACTGGGAATTTTCAAATTTTAGTTCTGGAGTCCTTCCAGGCTGAAATAAAGCACACAAAGAAACCAAATCAACAAACACACACTCTTGCAATCTTTTGTTCTTTTTTCAGATTCAATTTGAATTTTTTAAATTTTTTATCCCGATTTATTTTTCTTTCTTTTTATATTAAGTCCTTAATTAGTATTTCAGTATTAAGAAAAGACTTGCTAATGCTGGATTTAATAAGAGAATGAAGCCAGGCATGATGGCTTACACCTGTAATCCCAGCACTCCGGAGGCGGAGGTAGGAGGATTGGTGCGAGTTCGAGACCAGCCTGGGCTACAAAAGTGAGCTCAAGGCCAGACTGAACTGCATAGCAAGAACCTGTCTCAAAAAGACAAAAAAAAAAAAAAAAAAAAAAGAGAGAGAGTGAAAGATCTGATTGGACTTGTTCCTTTTGGCTCATCCTCCTTTCAAAGTTCTAAGTTGTAGTAAATTAATTCTAACTAAAGGATTCACAAGTCTAGTCTCAAAGGGGAAAATTTTGGTTTGTATTTTTGTCATTGTCTCTATTAAAGTTAGAAATTTCAGATATTCTTCACCTACATTAATTTTTCAGACACTGATTCTTAAATAATACATAAGTACACTGTCATTTTCTGTAAAGCCCCCTCCCCCCCAGGGAAATAGAGGCTGACTGCTATAAACTTTCCACATTGTATTACAAATATTTACTGTAAGATAAGAAAGTAGACTGGACAGGAGCCAAATATTCTGACCAAGACTGCAGTTTCCTAGTACACAGGTCCAATAATATGCTCCATCTAAAACTTCTAATTTCTTGTCATATTTTAGATGTTCTGAAAAACATTATCACACATGGCTGACAAAGAAATTAAGTGGAAAATTATTCTTAATGATGACTCCAGCAGAAATGAAGATGCAAGCTGTAACTGACTTTCACACTTCTTGACAACTCTATCCCAAAGTGGCAGCTTCTAGGTGTATGCTTTCAATAAAGTAAAAAAATTAAAAACTAAGATATTTGGAAATGCTTCAGTAATAAAAATTTAGCTTAATTTTTTTGGGGGGCTGATTTTAAGTTTTTAAGTTAAGTTCTAGAGCGGGGCAACATATCTGCCCCTCCCAGCCAGTACAATAAGGTCTACTTGGAGGGTACAGACATCACCAAAGGCCCCTTAAGTGGCTGGAATTAACACTGATGAACACAGAGAAGGTGGTGTCAGGCAAGCATCCACAATGCCTCCCTTTTAGTCTGAAGAGCTGCCTTTTCTTCTGCCTTTCAGAATCAAGGCACAGAGCTAAGCATACTCAATATTGTTCTTACATCTTGTTATTTGATTAAGCTCTATCTATGAAATAACTATTCTAGGAAATATGTTTTAAATAGGTTCACAAGTGCAGCCATGCAATTTTCTTTCGTTGTGCTTTCTTGAACTCAAAGACATTGGGGGTTCTTTGGTTTTTCTCTGCTCATCTGTGATCAGATTTCCTCAGTCCATGCAAAGTAATTGGCCCCTGAAAGCCTGCCTTGTTCGTGTTCAGGGTCCACCCCTTCACTTTCATTAGCCCCTCTCTGCCTCACCATGGTCACCCAGAACTTGCTTGCTAAATGTACTTTGAGATAATGCCTGTTCATTCTTCTTTCTTTTCCTTGTATTTTACAAATAATGCTTCTCCCCATAGTGCTACATGGAAGCTATTCAAATCTGACTATGCCTGCTGTCTTATACGATTATCTTTAAGAACATTGTTATTTCATTCTAGAGATACTCTCTTAATTGATCCTGACTTTAGGAATTGATTGATGTGCAAGGCTTTCTGTGCTTCTAACCATCAGTAAATGAGGGCTCCTTGTTCCTGCGTCATAACTATTATATAATACAGACAAGCTCCCTAATTTTTGCCTGTCTTGCAGGTATGAAATTATATATTACTATTCTGATTCCATCTTTGAGCAACTCACCATGTTGAGTATACAACTAACTGGCATTTTCCCCATCCTTCTGTTGTCACACCCTGAGGCAAAACATTGTGGTATGCCCTAGACCAGGACCCTGATGCAGAACACGTGATTTATAGAATTATTTTAGAATATTCACCAAAAAGTCAAACAGTGAAATGCAGAAGAGTGCAAGAGATCTGTCAGCATGCTGGGCATCACAGGAATACAGGTGAGGCTCCGGATCCCACAACAATGCCTCTTACGAGTCCACTTGGAGGCTGAGTCCCCACAGCAATATCTCAAGCAAGTCCATTTCAAGGACTAGCACCCAGCAGGCCCAAAGGCCATTGGTGGGAGCTGAGAAGTCTGCACTGGCTAGTGAAGGATCTGTGGCAGAAGGCTGAAAGATCTGCACTGGAGCCAAGAAACAAAACTTACGACAAAAGTGAAAACCAGAGCTCTCTGGAAGAGAAGAGTAACCATGCCCAGTCGCAGTGAGGGCCTGAGCTTCTCCAAAGATGAAAACAGCTGAGTTTGTATCAGGAACATCACAGGCAACAAAACTTCTGCTGGGAAATCATCAGCCAGCACGTATTCTTCCCTTACAGTTCTTTTATGCCACTGGTGATAATCTTACTGGCTCTTTCACATCCAGAAACACGCTGACTCAGTTCAACTGGGCATTCCAACTTAAACTGACCATTAATTAATCCACCACAGTAAGCGAACACTTTTTTTTTTTATTATTTATGAGTCTGAGTGTGGTGAATCTCACCCACTCCGTGCTAAATACCTAAAGGTACAGAAATGATGGAAAGCATCAAATCAAAAAATGAAGCATTGAGGCCCAACAGGATGGTTGAGTGTCTAAAGCTCCTGCTTAGGAAAGCTTGGGTGGCTGCACGGACCGCGGTTCGATCCCCGGCACCATATGCTGCACCAGCCCTTCCCTCAGGGCAGGCTGAGCGGGTCATACAAATAAATAAACAAACAAACAAAAGTTCTGAAACAAGAAAAAAATTAAATTAAATTTACAAAAAAGAAAAATGAAGCATTTGCCAAAGTGCAATATTAAAATGAGCAAAATGGAGATTTTTAAGGATAATAATCAAAGTTTAAGTATTTTAATGTTGTAATAAACCTATGAAAATTAATGGAATATAGGTTGAATTTTTTAAAAACTCAAAAGAAGTTAGATAACTGGTTTAGTGCCCAACCATGAATGACAACTAGGATTTTCACTCACATAGTCAAATTTTAGAAATAATGACAGTAAAAATTAGAATATGTTATTTCTACATCATTTTTCAATAGAGTGGGATTGCTTGTTTCTAAGGCTAAAATTCATTTAAACAAGACGGCATAAAGTTGATGTTTTTATGAGAAGGCACAATAAAATCTCCTTAATATTTGTAAGGATGAAAATAAAATGTAATCATAACTCATAGAACCAAAGCTTAGCCATCATTGCTTCCCCAGATCAATTACTACACTGTATTTAGACTTCACTGTCTACCAGTCATTAACTGCTAATTTTCCTAAATCACTATTCTCTTCAAGATGAAATATTGCTTAATTTTGGTTCTGTTCAATCAAAACATAAATCTAATATATCTAATCCACTTATAAATTGGTTTTCTTAGATCAGATTCTATTCACTCTGGTCAATGATGAGAATGATTGAAAGTATTCTTCACATGGTGTAAATCACAGCCAATTTGTCATTTTTCAATACACAGGAGAGACAAAGAGGAGGTAAGAAATAGAAATAGTCATTTCAGTGCTATAACAATAAGCATTCTTGTAACATTACCTACATACATAACATCACCTATGCATAATTTAAAAATCTAATCTTTCTTCAAAGAAACATTCAGCCTACTTAACTTGTGCTAACAATGTAGCATCATAGTGTAAGTCTCCAATATTAAAAACTACTGCAATATTAATTGCATTGTGCAGATTTTTAGATACAGTACTGCTAGTAGACTTCATATAAAATTATACAGGAAAATAATTGCAAATTTCAATATGAATATCTAATCATAATTAATATTTAATTTTGAGGAAAATGAATCATTATTGCTAACTACATTAGCAAGTACTAGTCTGTTCTGTTATTCAGATAGTCATTCCTTCATACCCACCCATGTCCTATAGGCATTAAAGCAACACTTTCATCAATAATCTTTTTCAGGTAGAGTGACATCATCATTACAGTTGGACATCAGCTCATGTTAATGTTTTCCATCAGCTTCATTTAGCCTTCACAAACAAACAAGCAAAAAATACTATAACATCTAAAAACTCTTTTAGAGCCAACCGTTAGTGTATTTGCTTCACCTTAGGTGCTAGAAATGCTATTGACTATATTGAAATTGAGTGATTTACTTGTACAACAATGAAACGTGTCTGTTACGTGAGAAAAAATCTCTTAAATTTAATAAGGACCTGAAATGTTTCAGACTTTATTTCTGCTCTATGGAAAATATTATCACATTCTGGGAGAACTATTATTCTATTTGGCAGTAGATGTCTAGACCCAAATAGTAGTGACTCAAATCATAGTTAATTTTGACAACAAGTAAGTATCAATCATGTCACAGCCAAGGATTTAAGAAGTGGCCCCAAGTCAGTGAGCCCCCGTGGACTAAACACAGAAAGGAACCGGATGACCATCACAACTTACAACAAGCAGATGCTACTTGTCCCACTCGGGAAATTTAAACAGCATCCTTCTCCACCACAAAGCCCAGTCCTAGTTTCTGCTCCAGGAGAGTCATGACTATGGTAATACCAGTAAGCATGCACCAGTTCTACCACACTTAGCAGTTTGATAAATACTCACCTCAGCATCAGAGCTCACTTTCAGATTCTATCTACACTGGACAAATCCTAATTTAGCATTTCCACAGAGTATAGCCATTGATCCATACATCCTGATATACTTAACTCTGGGGCCCTGATTTTATTTTATTTTTTATAATTTTATTACTTTGAATAAGAAATAACAATGAGACAGTTTCAAAACATGTTAGTATGACAGCCACAATAATTAATACAATACATATTGTTGTCTTCATAGTGCATAATACAAGATGCAGACATGATAAATTTTTTAAACACTTTTGGTACAACTATTTTTCTCATTGAACTAAGAGAACGAAGTTGCATGCATAATCCAATAGTCCATAATAGTAGTGGGTTATCAGAAGAACTGGCAATGTTGGAAGCTGTTGAATTGAGCCTTTTACAGCTCAGCATATTTATCTGTCTTACATTTTATGCCTCATGGTTAAGCGTTTCTGCTGTATGGTTAAGGCCAAGTTGAACCTAGACCCATATAACAAAATGTGTAACTTTTGTATCTGACAAGATCAGTAAAATCCTCTCAGGATTTACCTTGAAGCCATGTACAACATTTTGTAGAACTTTTGTCAGTATCAGCCATCTGGATGAGTAACAGCCATTGCTTGACCAGTGTGCTCTCTGTGAAAGCCTGAGAGAATGTTTTCTCTCTAGGTGACTCTCCCTAGGCACACTATACATTGTTGATCCCTTTCCTCTGTGGCCCCATAATCTTCTTGAACAGAAAATTTAGGACACCACTGAGTTATAGGATATTACAGTCCTGAGTCCTCACTGATCTTGAAGGTCTAGGGCCAAAATATTGGCTATCCTTGTAACCCTTCTTTGTCTCTAATTTTTTTGGTCTGCTAGCTTAAGCTTTTAACCCTCCAAAAGAGAAGCTCAATGATACTATTACTCTATAACATAGGTACTTGAGCTTAACATCACTGTCTTTCTGAATATCAAATGCCTTAGATTTAATGTGGAACTGGTATTTTCCATTAATCATTGATAGTCTAATAAATCCCTATAGAATGTAATTTAAAAAAAAAAAAAGCAGTTGCATGTTTTTAACCAGAAATTTAGAAATCTAAGCATATACAAAATTATAGCGGGTCGATCCTATGGCATTTTTCCTTGTCTCTTATTCTCTTTTATTACGCTTTTCCTGTTTTTTTTTTTTTTTTTTTTTTTTTTTTTTTTTTTTTTTTTTTAGACAAACATTTACTTGAAAGAATGTATAGCAATAATTGAAATGACATTAGGAGCAGCACACATCTAAAAGACCAGAATGGCAGGCACTTCAACCATGATTTTAGAAACCTACCAACAAAGAAAAGTCCAGGTTATGATGGATTCACCCTGAATTCTGAAAAAAATGTATAGAAGATGTAATCCCAATATTACTCAAAATCTTCAATGAAATTAAAAAGGAAGCCACCATCCCAGAATTATTCCAGGAAGCAAGTATTATACTGATACCAAAGCCAGAGAAAGATGCAAATAAAAAAGAGAACTACAAGCCAAACTTTCTCATGAACACAGGTAAAAAATCCTCAATAAAATTCTAGCAAATATAATACAGCAAGCCATTAAGAAGATTATACATCACGACCACGTAGGACACATCCCAGGAATGAAAGAATGGTTCAACAGATGCAAATCTATAAATGTAATACACTACTGTATCAATACAGAGAAATCCAAAAACCACATGCTCATCTCAATCGATGTAGAAAAGGCTTTTGACAAAGTCTGACACTCATTCATTTTCAAAGTACTGCAGAAGATTGGAATATATGTCCTTTACTTCAAATTGATAAAAACCATCTATGACAATCCAATGGCTAATATAATTCTAAATGAGGAAAAATTGAAGTCTTTTACTCTCAGATATGGTGCAAGACAAGAATGTCTTCTATCAATTGAAGTCTTTTACTCTCAGATATGGTGCAAGACAAGAATGTCTTCTATCACCATTCTTATTCAATATAGTTCTGGAATCATTAGCTACAGCCACTAGACAAGAGAGAGAAATAAAAGGAATAAGAATGGGTAAAGAAGTTGAACTATCCTTATTTGCAGATGATATTATACTCTCCTTGGAAGGCCCAAAACATTCCACCAAGAAGTTTCTAGAACTGAACGCAAATTCAGTAGCATAGCAGAATACCAAGTAAATACCCAAAAGTCAATAGCATTCCTCTACTACACAGATAACGAGCACACTGAGAGAGAAATTAGAGAAATAATACCTTTTATAAGAGCACTGTAGAAACCAAATACTTAGGAATTATTCTAACTAAAGAAGTAAAAGATCTATTCAATGAAAATTACAGTACTCTGAAAAAAAAGAGATCATAAAGGATTTCAGAAAATGGGCCCTGATTTTAAATGTCCCCAGCTGCTGATCGCAAATAGTCCTTTATAGCCCCAAAACACAGGAAGCTGTAAGCTAGTCAGGTTAGATACAGTTATACTGCCCATTCAGCAGTTGAACTTACCTGAAGAATAAAAATGAGAAGAAAGAGACCAACCAAATAGCTTAGCAGATTAAAGTGCCTGCAAGTAGGCACAGAGCCTGGGGATTCCATCACCGGGCCTACCATGCCAGCCTCTCCCCCCGGCCCCAGGCATGCTGAGACACCAGTTGAGACTGAGCAGTGGTGGCACATGCCTGTAACCCCTTCTCTTGGGAGGCTGTAAACAGGTAGATCAGTGAGTCCAATCTAGTAGTGCGACCCTGAACACCCTGGTGAGGGTGTTCCATAAAAAAATATAGAGCGGAAAAAAGAAGAAAGAAAAGAAAACCTGCTTCCCCCTACCCCTCAAAAAAGTCACAGCCAAAACAGTAACCCAGTGATGTACAGAGCCTAAAAGCAAGCTCTGTTGCTCAGGGGCATTGCTGACCAGTGTGGCCATTGTCATAAAGTACAATAAACAGTGTAGGTCTATCTGTACTGAGAATACCTACAGAGGTTCTTTTCTGCAAAGCAATACATTACCACATAAGGACACAAGGATTCCAAAGACACAGGAAATCATGTCCCTTCTAAAAGAATCTAATAAACCTATAATCGACCCCAAAGAATATGAGATGTATGAACCGTCAGAAAAAAATTCTAAATATTTCCCTTTTAAAAAATGAAAATAAGGAAGCAATTGAACAAAATGAGGAACTTGACAAATAAATAAGTAAATTTAAAAAGTAGAAAATTCAGGGAAAAGAATACAATGGATTGTGTTAAAAATTTTAACAGAAAGCTTCAGCAACTGCCTCAATTAATCTGAAGGAATTAATGAGCTTGAAGTCAGAGCATTTGAAATAACTCTACCAGGGAAAGAGGAGAGCAGAGAATGCAAAAGCTCTGTGGGAACTCACAGACACTCGAAAGACTTAATCTATGCAGAATAAACACTAATGAAGGAGAAAATTTCGGAATGCCAAATAAATACTGCTTGGAAGGACACTGCATAGACTCGAAGTGATGCTCCTCACTTCGTGATTGTTCATTTCCAGTGTGTGAATGGTACACATGCACAGTTAGTTTAGAGAGAAAATAAACTCTGCTCAGGAAAACATTAACAGAATGACAGCGGAGAGTGTAAGCAGTTAAATTTCCATTTCCGCAAGAGAGGTATGTTTAGACCAAGTAGGGCTGCACTGCATGCACACGGCCTAATAGAGAGAAACCTGCCTCCCAAAATGCTCAGCATATTACTACAGTTTAGGGTCACATAATACCTTTGCATCACAATTCCAGAGGACCACATGGGCTACTCTCCTTGAAAAAGGAGCAATTGTCTCCATTTTGGCTATGCCTGACCCTGTTTCCATGCATTGATATATCCAGAGCTGGCTAGGACTTTTCCTTATCCTTTCATTTGGCATTAAGCAATGGGTATGGATCCCACCGAGGTGCTGGTAGTAGTCTTTGAAGATGGCAAGCACGTTTCCTTAGAACCCCCACCTGCCACTCCCTAGCATGACCAGGTTGAGAGGGGCTGAAGAGGCGATATCTCACCTGGTTGGCTGGGATGGAGCCTCAGGATAGAGACTGCGACTTCCTGGGGTTAGAAAGATTACACATCACAGTTGAAGCATGGGATCCCAAATCGTTAAATACTAGCTCAATTGTATAATGCAAATTGCTCTTTCTACATATTCTTTCTGCGTCGTGCAGAGGTGAATGCAAGTCTTCCTACCTAGCCCAGCTCACAGCATCACCTACATCTGGGCAGTGTCACAATAGCTCATCCTCAAGCCACTCATTTTTTATGAATAAATAAAACCTGGGCTAGGCCTTGGGTCAAGGCCTTTGCTCCAGCTGGCCATCTTCACGGCTGAACTTAGGACCCCTTGGCTGACCATAAGTACAAATATAATTTAGTGTCTTCATTCTCTCTGTGGGTCGCATGGGATGTGGTATATTGGAATTAACTTGAATGGGATTCCAATTACTTATCCATGGGATTCCAAATGTAAACTTCCTGGACCAAGAGGAGGAACAGGAAGGGCTCTGTAACAGTGAAAGAGCCCTAGTGGAGGAAGTGTTCTCAACTGCTACAATCAATCCCCTCTTCCTACACTGACCATCTCTCTTAGTAAATTACCAAAGATGAGAGTAAATGAGCCTTTAAAATTGCACATATTTATTTATTTACCTAATCTCAATTAAGATTTTGAAAGGAAATTATTGTATTTTAAATTTCAAGTAGGTCAGTGAGCCCACGTTCCAAGATAAGACTTTAGACCAACATGTAGAACTGGCAATAAAAGAGTTTGGAATTAACTATGGTTACTTTCAGTCCATAAATACAGTCAGAAATTTAGTTTGACATTAAAAGAGTTATTTTGAAAGAGTTGCTCTTGAGTTTCATTACTACTGAAGATAGTTTGCTCTTTGTCGGATGTGAGCCTACCAAAAACACATAAAGGAAATTAAATAGAAATTTGGTAGACATCACCTGAAATTTAAGAGATCATCACTAAACAAGTGTCCCAATCATTCTCTAAAAATCATTAAAGGGTGCTTCTCCTTCCCACTTCATGAGTTACGTTTAGTAACATCAACTTTACACTGATGTTATGGTTCAAAAAAACAGAAGAGTTGGGCAAAATTTTCCTTCCCTTCATGAAGTCTGCATCTGGTGATGGAACAGAAATATGGAGATCTTTCCAGGACTGTGTATTCCTCACCAAAATAGTGGTATGAATTAAGTTCATGAACTGAATCATTGTTATCATTCTTTTTGATAAAGAGGTTTTGTTCAAGATGCAACACATGTGAGGTTTCCGTTTTGCTAGTCTTAGACTTGTCACTGTTACTAACAATTTTTCTGTCATTCTTTATAAAGCATATAAGTCACTAAAATTTCATTCTTCACTTATTTATTGAGAGCCATGAAAATTACCCTTCTAAATATTTCATTGGGTGTTATTTTTAATCATTTTTGTTGTTGCTGTCTTTTTGAGACAGGGTCCTGCTGTGCAGCTCAGGCTGGCCTTGAGCTCACTTTTGTAGCTCAGGCTGGTCTCGAACTCACACTGATCCTCCTGCCTAAGCTTCCCAAATGCTGGGATTACAGGTGTGTGCCAGCACACCCGGCCCTATTTTTAATCTTTGATTAGAGAAATACGTTGAGTCTCAAGAGTAAGACGAAGGTGGTTAAAAATTACCACATTTCTGAAATAAATTTCTATATATGGTAACTGCCAAGATTTTAATCATCAAAATAAAATTGACTCTCTTTAGATCCAAGAAATGTTTCAACAGATAGCAGAGAGAACAAAAGCAGGGAAAAGAAGAAAACTAATGAGCCATGGTTTAGTAAGACATCTGTGCTTTTTCCACTGTTCGGGCTTTTTCATTGTCAGTTTGATTAATGGAATGTCTTTAAATGTATCTCCTTTTGGATATCTTATATCTCAACAAGTCCATTTCATGTTCTTGCCACCAACATTTCCAGTAGATTTCTTCTCATGTGTCAGAATGACAGATAAGTTTCCACAGTTTGCTTTACAGAGAGCTCTTTATTGACTCCAGCCAGTGTGCTTGCCTTAAGGGTCCCCTACCCAGAAGGCTTTGCATCACTATGGTGAGTAAAGGTGACATCATCGCTGGGCTTAACGCAAGGGTGTTCATCATGAGTTAAGGTCAAACACTGGTTTCTATAAGCATTTATGAGAACCTCCCACCTGAAGAGAAGTGAGAAAAACTATTTAAGTAGATCATGTGGATTTCCAGCCTTCTTTATTCAAATGACAAGTATCTGCAATTTCTTTTTTTTATTACATTTAATAAAAAATAACAATGCAACAGTTTCAAAACACATTAGTATACATTCCCAATAACTAATACAATGCATATGGTCCTCGTAGTAGTTATTCAGAGTACAAGATGCAGACATGATACTTTTTCTAATCATTACTGGTACAAAAATTTCTTCTCATTGAACTGAGAAGGTACTTGTATGCATAGTCCAATATTCCATAATCGTAGTGGGTTATTGGCAGAACTGGCAATGTCAGAAACAGTTGATTGAAGCCTTTTACAGTTCAACATACTAATATAGCTTTACTTTTTATAACTCATGGTTAAGCTTTTCTGCTGGGTGGTTAAGCAAAAGTTAAAGTAAGACCTGTATAACAGAACATATAACTTTTTAATCTCCCAAAGTCAGTCAAATCTCCTCAGGATTTACCCTGAAACCACGTAAAATGCTTTGTAGAACTTTCTTGAGTGTCATCCACCTGGATGAGTCAAGGCCATTGCCTGACCAGTTTGCTCCCTGTGAAAGCCTGAGAGAATCTCCTTTAACAGAAAATTTGGGACACCACTGAGATATAGGATGTTGCAAATCAGATTCTCTTATGTTTTGAGTCCTCACTGACCTTGAAGGGCTAGGGCCAAAATATTGGCTATCCTTGTAGTCTTTCTTTTTCTCTAATTGCAGTTTCTTTTCTTCCTACTTGATGAGCCATAAAAGAATAGCAGGTGTTGTACAATTTACCTAATTTTATTTTTTTGGAGGGATGTTTGAATGAAACATCATTTCTTCAGTATACAATTGCAGTATAACCATGAGCTTTTAGTCCGGAAAATCATATTAAAGTATACAAGCTTTCCAGTAAAACAAACTGATAAATTATGACAGATCACTAAAAATCATTTAAAAGTTACCCATAAATCAATTATACCATACTTTGAGCATCTTTAGAAGCTGAGTGATCCTAAAATGATGAAAGAGTTTAGAATTCAGTTGTGTAATTTTTCAACTCAGAAGACCTTTATGTCCTTCAAGAGAAGACATGATTGCCAGCCCAAGTCACAGTGGTGCGTGTCTGTAATTTCTGCACTCTTGGAAACTGACAGAGGAGGATCGATAGTTCCAGCATAGCCTAGGCCATTTGGAGACACACTGAGACCCTATCTCACTGTAAAATATCTTTTTTAAAAAAGAGCTGAAAGGACCAATCAGATAGCTCAGTGAATTAAAGCACCTGCTTAGGCAGTTGCAGGGCCTGGGGTTTGGTCTCTGGGGTGCTGTGCTGGCCCCATCACTGAGATGACAATTGAAACTGGGCACCTGTAATCCCAGCACTTGACAGGCTGAAAACACGATGACACTACAAGTCCCATCTGTATAGTGAGACCCTGTACTAAATAAATAAATACACACATACATACATACATACATACATACATACATACGCACATACATAATAAAGGAACTGGAAATATAGCACATTTCAATGTATGTGCAGTACCATTTTTGCAGCCAGAAGGGTGGAGAAGAGACATGATGTAAAACAATGAAGTAAGCTATGTGGTTGAGACTTGCCAATTTTGGAGAAGTGGATAAGATGAGACATTTGAAACCTTTATTGAAGAAGTTAGGAGCTCAGCCCGGCTGTTGGGAGAAAGGTTTCCTCAGGTGAACATTTCTAGTGGCATTTTCTTTACCTAGATTGTATTATGTTCTTTTGTAATATGCACCCACCTTTCCATTTTGAAATGAAACTAACCATAGTATATGAAAAACACACAAAACGTTAGTATTAACAATTCTGTGTTAGAAAAGAAAGGTCCTTTTCTGATAGCCCATATATTTGAATACATTTTAGATAATTTTGCTTATTAAAATGTTAAAGCAGATTTTTCAAAATAGTGAAATCATGACTCTTACAAAAATGAACTCTGTCAAAGATGGTGTCATTTACTGTGAGCAGAGGCAGTGGGACGTAAGAACTTGTTCAAAGAAGAATTTGTCTTACAGAGATGGATGTTTCTTTTGGACAAAATTTACCTGCACTGTCATCTCAAGGATTCGCTTTGTAATTCCAGAGTCAGCACCTGTGCACTGCCCTCCATGTCCAGTATTTTAACTGTTGTCACTAGCAAGTTGCAAACTTGTCAATCAACAGCAAAACCAACTAAGGAACCAGAAAATACCGAGAAGTCAACTAGACATTGCCCAGAAGCCCAGGCCTAATAATTTATGTTTTTCTCAAACATTTAACAGCTGTTCCTGACAAGAGTATAAATTCCACCAGGTATGATGGTACATGCCTGTAATCCAGCACGCAGGAGGCTGAGGCAGGAGGATGGCTACAGTTATAGGAGGACCTGATCTGCCTGGTGAGTTCAAGACTAGCCTGAACAACATAGAGAGCCTCTGGCTGGGGAAAAAAGAAAATAGTGTCAGTTCTGTTACTTAAAATTGCAATACAGAATACACTGGTTACTTTATACTTGTATTTATAAATAAAAACATCTTTACTTTTGAAACAATAAAGCTACATTAAGTTATATATGATTTAAATTTAACTTATTAGTGTCATTACTTAAGTATGCAGATTTTAGTTAAGAAAATGAGCAAGAAACAGCACATTGGCACACATCTGTAATCCCAGCCATGTGGAAGACAGACATAGGAGGAATACAGATTTGAGGCCTGCTTAAGAAAGACACAGAGCCAGGCATGGTGGCACACTCCTGTAATCCCAGCACTTGGGAGGCTGAGGCAGGAGGATTGGTGGGAGTTCGAGACCAACCTGGACTACCAAAGTGAGCTCAAGGCCAGCCTGAACTGCATGGCAAGACCCTGTCTCAAAAAAAAAAAAAAAAAAAAAAAGAAAAGAAAGAAAGACACAGACCCAAAATTCCAAAATTAGGGTGAAAATGCAGCTAAACTGAAAAGTGCTTGCCCTGTGTAAACAAGGCCCCTGCCAAATCAGTTCAGACCTCAGCATTGTGTGTAGATATGAGTATGTGTGCATATTTGTTAGACAGAGAGAGACAGAGAGACAGAGGGAGAGAGAGACAGAGAGACCTAGAGAGAGAGAGAGAGAACTAGGGAGAGAGATGAACTATTGAACCAATTATATTGGAAAATGTTAAAATATTATTTAAAATTTTATTTTATTTTATTTTGAAAAGATAAAAAATAAAGTAAGAACCAAAATCTAAAACAAAGACAGAAACGATGAGTAATAATAAAAACAAGAATATCTGATTAACAATGGTTATTATCTATTTTTATTGCCAAATCTATTGCTCAGAGTAAGAGTATGTAAGATAGCACATATGGTTGCATATTACCACTTGCTTACAAGAAACCTTAAATCTTTGTTGTTGTCTATTTCTTTTTTCAGGATGGCTGAGGTAATCGTACTAAAAATCTCCATCAGCTTTCTGAAAATCAGAGTAAATGTGGAGAATTTTTCACCTCGACTAACTCTGTATGCTGATATCTGGGATCTAAGCAACTGCACCAAGGCTAAAATTGTGTAATACAAAAACTATGCTTGATATCTGTCATTTTGGTCTTCTACATGTGGACCATTCCTAATGTCACATCAATTATTGTTATATTGTCTTTAAAATATTTTTAAAAGGTAAAATAAGTTTAATTGATAACATAAACAGTTCGATATCCAAATATAACTAAATCCTCCCAGAATCACAAAGCAGACTCATATTTCAATCCTGCAATTAAGTCGTTAAAGAGCAATGGATTTTAAATTACAGTTTTATTCACCTATTTTTTAAACTAAGTGCAGTCTTTTCTGCATATAAACAACACCCAAAATATAACACATACAAAACCACCATCATAGGTTTCCTTTTGACACAAATTTCTCATTTTTTCTATTGATTTAATTTTCATGTTAATAAGTGATGCACACTTAGAGGGGCAGTCTACCAATACATAAAATGTCTAACTGAGTTATTCCCGTCAAAGAAAGGCAAAATATTTCCTTTCCTTTGAGAGATTAGATTTTCTCATCTGTTATATTTTCCTTTGTCTGTACATCCCAAATTCAGTATAAGCATTTTTATACTTTTCCACCAATTTTTCCCTAAAAGTAAAACGGATTAATAAACACATTACTGACAGAAAAATATATGAAATATAGCCTGTGGGTATGTCAACTGAATAACTGCCTGAGCCAATGTGCCTCAACTACATAGCCAATGCGCATGATCCATCCATGTTTTTGAGAGACGCATGAGCTTAAACGTTTTTATTGTAATTTATGTCTAGCTTCATATTGTGAATTCCTAGAATAATATGACCCTGCCTTAAACTGGCCCACTTGGGTTTCCATACATAAAGCTGAATGCAGCAAAGCCACCAACAGACCATTTAGGTGGTTGATTTATAGTAGGAGTATTTTATAGGAAAAGAGATTTATTCAGAAGTCACTGTTAATATACATACATGAAGAAACCAGTGCACTGTCAAAGATATTTAAGGAGTCCCACAGTCAACTGAGAATCGACTGGTCAATGAAAGTTTCCTAAAATAAGTTTTACTCCCACTAAAATTCATCATATATTTGCCTAAGCATCTTACAAGAAAGTCAGTTTATTCGCCAAAGAAGATTGTAAATTGCCTTGTGCACAAAGTTTCTGACCTGGCTTAAAAAATCATCTTTACTTTTCACCGAGTTATTAAGAAAAGTCTACAAATGATATAGACCTACGTTCCTTCAACTCATGCCTCCAGTGTGTCCCTGTCCTTATTTTCTCCCATAATGGTATCACCACTAGACCACCTCTTAGGGAGTCTGATTAACATTACTAACAATTCCAATGATGAACGTTTAATTTTTGTGTACAATTTACCATTTCTGAAGAGTAACCAAAAGACTACGTACGTCACATCCTGAGAATTAAAAATTAGTTGTGTATCAGTTGTGCTGCTTTAAACTAACAACCACTCTGCCATTTTTTTATTATTGTTCAACAACAAATGTAAATATGTGCAAGAAAAATTACTCATCAGAAAAGACTTCAATAGGTAAAACGTCAAATATAAAAAAGTAGCCTCAGGATTTTAGGACATCTTGTTAGTCTTTTCTGTGAAAAAAAAAAAAAAAAACAGATTCTTCATTATTGCATTATTGATGGCATTTTCCATTATGATAGTTCATCTGGACTTCACAGTGAAGTGGACATTTTGATGAAATAATAATGCAGAGAAGCCAGAGAAGAGTGGATTAAAATATTTATTCTTTGTTTTAAACTTCAGCATGTTTTCTCAGTAAAAATGTACATAAAACTGAATTACATGATTGCAACACTGTGTGTTTCTCGTCACTACAAAGAGGCGTGAAGTGTTCAACTGATCTGTGTCTAAGGTTGTATTGTTCTAAAAATATGTTAGGGTCGTTTATCATGAAAAGAAATACCACAGACAAAATATTAGAGGCAGTATTTTTGCAAGATAATTAAGGCTACATAAAATGCTTTTAGCACAGAATATATCTGTATATTTGCTCTGTTGTTGCTTATTAAATGTTCATTTACTTCATACTACTTTTAGCTCACATTCATTAAATGTTTAGGTAGCACTTACTGCATTCCCAAAAATACTGAAGAGGAACAGAGAATTTTAGTAAAGGCATACAGTGCAAAAGTCAGAAGCCACTGTTATATCTATTTTGGGCAGTGATGTCCTTATTATTTAAAGAGTACATCATTAAAATAATAGTGAACTGTGGTGATTATTTTTCTGTCAGAGGACTATATGTCAAAATTAAAATTAAAATTGTATAGGCCAGGAATGTTGCACACACCTTTAATCCCAGTCCTCAGGAGGCTGACGCAGGAGGATTGCTGTGAGTTCAAGGCTAGCCTGAGCTAAATATTGAGCTTAAGGCCAGCCTGAATGACACACCAAGGCTATGTCTCAAGAAAAAAAAAAAAAAAAAGAAAAAGAAAGAAATTACATGGGCTGGCCAGATAGCTCAGTGAGCTGACACACCTGCTTCCGCAGAGCTCAGCAGCCAAGGTTCCATTCCCAGTGTGCCATATCAGCCCTGCCCCTGGGGTTCCCTAAGACAAGGATTGGGACTAGGTATGGTGGCATGTGCCTGTTCTCCCAGGGTGTGGGAGGCTGAAAACAGGAGGATCACTATGTATGTATGAAACCGATGTATGTAGTGAGACCCTGTAGACTCTCTCCTAAATTCAAAAAATGAAAAAAAGTTACAATATGAGAGCTTAATGATGCCAAAATATACAAATAAGCTATACTATGTTTATCAATCATAAGGACAGAAGAGAAATTACATCAATTTCTTTAACCCACTCCTACAATAAACCTGATATTAAGAGATTATGGACAATGTTATATTGTAAACCATATAAACAAAAATAGTTCATTTTAATGTGTTATTACAAATCCATAAATGGAGCTAAGAATTTTTCAAACACATCAGACATCTACAGCACAAAATAAAGGTAGATATGCATTCAAAGAAGACCCTTTTCTCAAGATTGCTTAGTCCAGAATCAGGACACATATTGGAAAACCAGGAAACAATAACACAATCATGTATGCAAATCATCATTTAATTATTTCTTTCTCTGGAACAGATATGGCAGCTGTGGTTGGATAATACGACTAACTTCTATGTAAAGCACAAATAGCGTTGCTTTTCTTGCCTATGACATTCTGAGCCTTCCACAGTATGGGATTATAAAAAAAGTAGGGTTTATAGCTAAATTTCTAAATGATCAATTTCCTACACCATTTTCAACAGGGTTTTATAGCATTTTACAGTTTGCTTGTGATCTTCATATTCATTATTGTGTATGATTCTACAGCAATCTTGTAATGTGGCAAATTGGATATGATTATGGCACTTTTTAAAGGTCACACAGTGGGAAACACAGGAAGCAAGGATGTATATCAAGAGCTGAGTATCAGTTCGCCATGTTTTCCTTTCTGGTAACTTGCTGTGAGAGAGATACATTCAGTAAAATAATGTGACATACTAAAAGATATTATTAAATGAGAGTTTGAGTACAGAACTATTAAATGTAAAGTCAAAGTCAATTCTATACTCAAAGGTCTCTTTTTTAATGTCTAAATTTTTCTTCTGGTTTCTTTTTTTCATGGGCCTAGCAATGTTACACATGTGACCTACATGACCCTCCCTTCTTACCCCTGCATGTTCAAATTCTCCTTACCCATCATGCTCCAAAATAGATATTTTTTTTCTGTCTGTGGAAACATATGAAAACTACAGCATGCACTCTTCATCTGTTTCATTGATAAATATTGTCATGTGGTTAATATTTAGCTTTCTAAATTTTTATGTATATTTTGATTTTCATCTCATGCCTCTATTACAGTTGACTGCAAGGAACTAAACTAATGCTAGACAAATATAGCAGAGCACTAATGAATAGTTAATGAGGGCTACAAAGGAGTCTTCTGATACGAACAAAATTTAAGAGAGGCTAGGAAAACAGGTCCGAAATTGGTTACAGCAACAGTCCTAATGAGTCATGCTCTCCAATTCTACTGACCTAAGTAATATGTTAACCTCCAGATGTATTTATTTCCAATTCTCAAAATCTGAAACTATGCAGAGTTATGTCTTCTTATCTCAGCAACAGCAACAAAAAAAAAAAAAAAAAAAAAAAAACCTGACTTTTTTCAGTTTCCATATGGTAGACAGTGGAGCCCTGGCTCTAGGCATGTCTCCACTCATGAGAACTCCTGCTGAAGGGTGAAAGTGTTTCAATATAAGGAAGGTAAGTCCCTAGAAATATCTAGTGTTTTGTTTTGTTTTGTTTTGTTTTGTTTTGTTTTGTTTTGTTTTGTTTTGAGACAGGGTCTTGCTATGCAGTTCAGGCTGGCCTTGAGCTCACTTTTGTAGCACAGGCTGGTCTCAGACTCACACCAGTCCTCCTGCCTCAGCCTCCCAAGTGCTGGGATTACAGGTGTGTGCTACCATGCCCATCTTCTAATTTTATTTTTAAATATAGCATAATCTCACTGAAGTTATAGAGCCATTTGTATATCTACTGAAGACAATATTAACTATACAGTAGTCCTCACCTACCTGTGGCTTTACTTTCTGAGTTTCAGTTCTCCAATGCCAACTTGAAGTCCAAAAATGCTAAAAAGAAAACTGCAAAATAGAATTCATCAAAAAATCATTTCATAGCATACTATAAAGAAAGAACTTTGTAACTAGAATTTATAAAGGGAAAATTTTAAAAAAATCTTTCCGCTTGAAATAGTATTGTTTGAAAGTTACCGGCTATCACTTTGATAGGACATTAGCTTAAAATTTTAGTGGATATAGTCAAAATTGGAAAAACTTACTTTAAAAGCATGTTTATATAATCTATGGTTTTGAAGTTTGACTGTTAAGAACACAATTTCCTTTTGTGTACATAATTTTCTGCACATTTTTGGTAATCTTAATTGTCATGACATCATGGCTAGTTTTAGAGTTTTCTTCAAATTAATGACATAAAGTCAATTTTCTGGTTTTTTGGGGAGTTTGTTTGTTTGTTTGTTTGTTTGTCCTTTTGAGACAGGGTCTTGCTGTGCAGTTCAGGCTGGCCTTGAGCTCCCTTTTGTAGCCCAAGCTGGTCTCAAACTCGCACTGATCCTCCTGCCTCAGCCTCCCAACTGCTGGGATTACAGGGGTGCGCCACCACGCCTGGCTCTAATTTTCTGTTTTTAATACATAGTCACGTGATAAGAATATCAAATTTTATCATAAGAGTATATGTATAAGGACACAAACAGTATACCTAAGGTGCAGTGCCGTCTGCAGTTTCAGATATATGGCTTAAGGAAAGACTATTGTGTTAGCTATTTTAACTCTTGTTAGCAGAGTAGTATGTAAAGAAATGGAAGGGACAGATCTTTAGTTCAAGGCTACAATTCCTTGTGTTTAAGAGTTGAATTCCATACTACCTTATGACCTCATGACTAACATAAGCAGACAAGCTCAGCATATGGAACAGAAGAGCTTCAATCACTGAAATCTCCGAGGCAACATTGTTGCACCTGCAGAACTCTGAAACCTGGCTTTGGGGGATCCTAAAGAAGTATGTGACATAGTCCACAAACCAAAGACACTCATAACCCTAATTCTGAGGTAAAGTTTTTCTCATGTGAAACAACTTGAAAAAAAAAAAATTCTAAGCCTGCAACAAGCAAGTGAAGATGATGCATGAAGACGCTTGGATAGGCGTTAAGAAAATACCAAGTAGCCAAAAGATTAATGTGTGCTGGGTTTACTTCAAGATCCTGAGTATAAAGTGATTTATACAGCCCAAACTCAAGGGCAGATAACATTCTCAAAATAAAAGTCCAATGAATAATAATATAGTGAAGCAGTTCAGTTTATACATTAACAAAAAGTCTTATATTATAGACGTTTTATAATATCAATCCTTAATGCTTCAACTGAATTTATTTTTTTAGGTAGTAGATCTGGCTTTATTTTCCTGAAAACTCCAGTGAGTTTAACATTTTGAAACTGACAAATTTTGTTCATTAATTTAGACATCGATGTTGAAATGTTTTGCTTTATAATGTATAACTATCCCATTTATTTTGATATGTCCACTTGTAAGAAAGAGACAGGGAAGGGGCAAAAAACCTTTCCTGAATGAGAAACTATTTTTGTTTTTCCATCACTTTACTTAAAAAGAAAAGAAAAACAAAAACTTTGTAGACTAAAATAATTATTTGAAGATGCTTGTTATTACTGTCACAGGGTAGCTTTTAAAATTATTATGTCCTATTGGCAGATTTTTTGAGAAAATTGATTTTCTGATTCTATAGTAATGAGCATCACAGAGCTGAAGAACTTCACTCTCATCTCGGGGCTGGTTCAAGTCAGTTTACCCTTGCTCCCGAGAAGGCTCAGGGTGCCTGGGACACATGAGAAAATTGGCAACTCATTATTCATGCTGAATGTAATGTCTAACTGGCAAGTCTCATCACTAATAGATTAGGAACTTACTGCTTTAAACACTAAGGCCAATTCAAGTCTATGTAATACTTGCGAATTATTTTAGCAGTCACTCCCTCTGTGTGTTTTTTGTCTTGCGATTTTGTTATTTTCATCAGTTCTTCATGGTAGTCAAGTTACAGTAAGTGATTAAGTTTTATTTTCTTCCAGAGCTTCCTATCTGACACCCTGGATAAAATGAGTTATCTAGAAATTTATCAATATCATGTAAAAATCTATAGTGATAAAGAATTCATTTTGATATTAAATAAGATTCCTAAGTACCACTCAAGACATTTCATGAGTGCCTAGTCGGAAACAGATCAAAGGCACAAATTATGATTATTGATTATGATTATTACGCAGAATTCAACAAAGTGAGAGTGCCGGCTCCAGGTCTGTCCCTGCCTTTACTTCCACAGCCAAGCTTGAGGCACGGGGTAGCGATACTGGGAAAAGCTGCCATGAAAGGAGTTGGGACTTCGCCTCAAAGGACACAGTGGGTCCCCCACATCTTCCTCCCAACCTATTGTGTCCCTTCTCCGCTGTCCAAACACTAGCGGGAATATTCAGCCCACTCAGCCAGAGAAGGGCAAAAAAAGGACCCAAAAGATGGGACAAGAGCGGTAGAAAGCATAAGCCCAGCATGCAGAAAACACATGTGAGTTCCTTCCTTGGTTCTTAATCTGTTGTAATGAAAGCTTTGCTCGCATTTTGCTCAGCAAAGCACCCATGTGAAGTTCTATGGCAACCAAATAGCAGGGTTTTTTGTTTGTTTGTTTGTTTGTTTTTTTGTCTTTTTGAGACAGGGTGTTGAGGCTGGCCTTGAGCTCACTTTTGTAGCCCAGGCTGGTCTTGAACTCACACCAATCCTCCTGCCTCAGCCTCCCAAGTGCTGGGATTACAGGCGTGAGCCGCCATGCCCGGCAAAATAGCAGTTTCTATCGGCTATTAAAAAACATAAAGCAAAAGCAAAGACTGATGAACCACAGCATAATTTTCAGTATGTTAATCAATTACCTATTTTAAGTAATATATTTTAAAAATTTATTTACTTGTTTATTTATTGAGAGTTTAATAACCTTTTAAAGAAATATTTAAAATACCTCTTCTTGGGCAAAACATTTCATGTGCATGCAAATGTTTCCCTATTCTAAGTTAATACCACGTTGTATTTGCCCCCCACAACAAACTCACAGTGAACACCTACTACATATTAAGTATCTGAGCCCCTTGCCCTCAGGAGTCCAGAGCAGCCAGCATGCTCTAACAGAAGATAAAATTTTATGAATAGAATAAAATCATCTGAATACTGATTTGATGAAGCTTCTTAAACATAGGTCGTTTCCAGACATTGACCACTTACAAGCAAGCACGCCACTTCCTATTCCTCTACGTGTGTTGCTGCTTTGATCTATGTTGAAAAAACCACCCTTTCAAAGAGCAGCTGTGTTTTTGGCTTTTTTTAAAAAATGTGTTAGATTATTTGGTCTCCATAACTTCTGAAAGTTAGAAGACTCATCAAATTGCAAATTTTTCAAGGTCAGAAATCTTGTTTTCTAGCCCACTGGCAATTTTATCATCCTTATTAAGGGGTTACTAATAAAGCAGTGACAGAATTCTGTCATTTGAGTGTAAGATTTGAGTTCAGAACTTAATGCAATCGCTGCACTAGAGCAACTGAGTTGAGCTATGCCCTAGTTTTCTGCACAAATTAAAACATTGAGTGTACATTGCCACATTTCATCATGATTATATCTACCCATTTCCACTGAGAGTCAATTTTTTCACTTCCTGCAGGGTTCAACTGGAATAATATTGGTGCTCGATTAAATATGTGAAAATGAGTTTTTTACATATTTCGGTGGGTATGCATTTTCACGATACAACAGCTTTTGGATGGCATGGATAAACTGCCTGCTGCCCTAAAGCTTTGTTTACTACTGGGTTTACAACAGAGATAAAAACTGGACACTGTATTCTCACAAGCGTGTGTAAGAGGAAAGGTTGCCATGGAAGTCTCAGCATTTATTGCAAAGCAACTGAGCCACATAAAGCCGTAAGATTTCTACACTAGTGTCGTCTGCCTAAAATATATTAAGCCATTCAAATAGTGTGAAACCTTAAGATTCTTGAAAACTTAAAGGCAACTTATTGGAGAATTTTGTGTGAATATTTAATTGCTTTAGTAAAACAACACTGATTTTAGCAAACGCTAAATTTGCACAAGTAATATGCAGGTTTAATCTCACAGCATGCAGATCCACAAAGTGGCAAGTGCCACCTGAATTAGATGTAGAATTTGTACCAACCAGAAAAAGTGGGAAATTTTTCTTCTTAACAAATAATGTTGAGACAGAATCTTTCTCCATTCACTTCTAGATTTCTTTATCAATACTTAAATAGCTACCCTTAAAAATCAACATACCAAGGACAAACTTGAAAGACAGAGCTGTGAGTTGGAGACACCAGGTGATGCTGAGGGAATCTTGGAAATACGACTCTGTTTCTTAGGATGAATGGTCCCAAAATATCAAGTATGGTATTTTCAAGAAAATATATCTCTAATAACACTAAGTTAGGGAAACATAAATTTTTACTTATTTTTAATTTTTTAAGTCAAAGAGGTAAGAAAAATTATCCTTACAAAATAGAAGTGCATTTTTCAAAAATTGGGTATTGAACTAAGAGTTAACCTCATCAAAGTAGACATTAGCTGTTAGCAAGAGGCGGTTGTGAAGAATCCCAAAGACAACAGAAATTAAAGACAGGTTTACTCCAACTCCTTCTCTCTAAACTAAATATTGTGGGTGCTTGTTTCACACAGTTGAGAATAAATAACGGAAGAAGAGAGTCGTCATGGTTGATAGACAATACACGTGAGCTGGGGAGATAGCTCAGCAGAACTCAAGGACCTGAGTTCATTCCCTGGTTCCATACAAAAACAAACAAACAGATAATACACGAAAGGAGGAAGGAAGTCATGAAATCCTCCTGAAGACCTACAGGAGCTCTTCTGAAAATACTCTACCACTATAACTAGTAAACTATTTCATGAACAGTTTGCAATCCTGACAGCAAAGAGCAAGAAGACCATGTGAAGTGACAATGAAAACTTGCAAATCAGCATTAGGTTGAAATGGAGATGAAAGTTACTATGAACAGAATTGCAAATAATTTATAAATTATAATAGCCTGTGAAAATTCTTCAACGTAGATTTGGCAAGCATACTATGGATAGTTACATACGTAGAGATAATACAAATAAACATTCCATGGGAAATTGCACTTCAATGTAATTTTCATGATATATAACCAATGCCTTATTTTTCTCTTTTAGACATGAGCCTAATGCTTTTACAAGGAATACCATCAAGTTTTACAATGGTAATATATAATAGTAAATTTTCCCATCAATGATCACATTAATCTCAGTAGGCTAATAGGTTATTTAAATATTTACTGCAGCAATTAAAAAAATCACTATCTAGTTTAAATTTCCATTTCACAGGAGGGGGAGATAACTCAGGGGTTTTAAGTACCTGCCTCGGCAAGCACAAAGACCTGGAATCAATCCCAGGTACCACAATCAGTGAGTATGCCTAGATCAAAGAGAAAAAAACATTTCATTTATGCAAGTTTATTTTCCACATAAACTTCCACCTTCCATCCTATTTACTCAGAAAAATAGAAGTTATGCATTACTGCGAATGATACAACATAAATGTTTGCAGTAATTTTATTTAAAATAGGCTACAAGTAAAACTGATTCAAGTGTTTTGGTTTGTGTCTAGTTGTTCCCCCAAAGACTCATGCAACCATGGCGCAAGCATTTCTAGAATCTGAGACTTGACTCATGATCTACTGGGACTATGGGTTTTAGTACTGATGGGATTATGGGTGGGAGTGTTATGCCTACTGAGGTGGAGAACCTAAATGTAACACAAGACAGACAGGGAGATGGACTCTCTCTCTCTCTCTCTCTCTCTCTCTCTCTCTCTCTCTCTCTCTCTCTCTCTCTCTCTCTCTGTTGCCTCTGTTGCAATTGCTGTTCACCTGCCGTGAATTGCTGTTCTGTGTCATGCACCAATCTACCAATCTGCTTTGGAGCTGGCCAAGTATGGACTGAAACCTCTAGTAACTGTGAACTAAATAAATTGTTCCTTCTTTCTTTTTGGGTGCCATGTATTTGTCCCAACAATGGGAGAAAAGTAATTGAAACATCAAATAGTCATTATCGGATGAATACACAGACAGAATGGGTAGTATAGAAAAGGTATACTGCTATCATATTTAATTAAATATTATAAATTATTCCACTTGAGTGAGGTTCTATAATTTTTAAAATCTGTACTCAACTGTAGCTTCCATAAACCTTCAAATTGAAAGTAGCAAGGTTTTCACTCTTTAATTTGGGTATAATTGATAAAATTAGCTGCACATAAATAAAATGTACAGTGTAGTCAGTGTCCACACATGTATAACCTCACAGTTACAGTGAATGTAATGCATGTGTCTATTACTATGAAAAGTCTTCTCATCCCTTGGCTAATCTTGCCCTTCCCCCAGCCCTATCCATCAGTTGTGACTGGTCTGTGTTCCATTACTTATAGTTGGATCTCTATTTAATGAGTTGAATGTGCAGATGGAACTATACAGTGTGTACATTTCTGTTGGCCTTCTTTTGGTTAACATATGTACTTAGGAATTCATCCATGTAGTTATATTAATATTTGTTTCCTTCTCATAGCTGAGTAGCCCAGTAAACACTGGGCTGCTAAACACTGTCTTAGAGCAGAAACTGTAATGTTAATGGTGTCTGATTTGTCAATTTTTCCTTCATGTATCTGGCTTTCATGCCTTGTCTAAGAAATTTTTACCTAACCAAAAATCATTGAGGCAGCCTTCTATAGTTCTGTCTAAAAGATGTGAGCCTTTAGATTTTCATGGCTTTAGATCTTTATATGCAATTTTGAATTACTTTTTGAATATGGAGTAATATATAGATTTGATTTTGCTTGTGATTATGCAATTATTCCTAACCTGCTTGTTGGAAATCCTATTCTTTCTCCAATTTTATTCATTGATTAAAAAGTAATTTTTAGTCATATACATATAGATATTATTGTTCAAACTTATGATTTGTTTCTTTGAATTATGTATTTTTTTCTTTAAGGCAATATATATCCATGTTTATTTGCTTCTTGGTTTTGAGATAGGATCTCAAGCTATTTATAAATAGTGCAGGCTAGTCTTAAGCTTACTATAGAGCCTAGGTTGTCCTCAAATTCATGAAGATCCTACTGTCTCATTAAAGTTAACACTTACTTCATGAGCAAATTGCTCAAGCCAGGTGTTACTCAAGGAACCTAGGAGTCACCAGTGAACAAAAGAGATGGAGCCTCACATGTGTCGACGAATATTGCACCTATGTGGATGAGTGTGAGAACCAAGGCCAAACATCACAACTGGCAGTGTTACATGGAGCACAAAAAAGTGACAAATTCTGTTGTAAAGTGACCAGAATGTGGGAATGGAGAATCAGTTTGGTATGGGGTTGAAGATAGGTGTCAATTGTGGAGTATTCAGCAAAACATCTTCAAGAAAGAAATTGACATCTGGGCAAAAAAATTGAAGGAAATAGTGCAGCTAAGCATGTAACAATCTGGAAGAAGAGCTTTCTGGGAGGAAGGAGAAGCTAGGGCTTAGTTACAGTGCGCAGAGGTAGCTGATAAAAGAAAGGAGATTTTATATTAGACAGACTATATGATATTTACACATGTAGGTCTGGTTTATTTCACTTATGAGTATATGTTCAAGATACATCCACTTATATATGAAGGCTTTGAGTTTAACATTCTTTATAGCTGACTAAGAGAATATGAGACAAGGAAAAAAGGCCATATAAGGGTACTGCTACAATTTTGTAAATGGTTAAGTTCCTATATCTCTGTGCAACTATGTGTAAGATTACTTTTTTTACTTTCAATAGGGATTTAAAGTTTAGAATATCAACAATTTATGGAACATACCTGTTTCATGTTATGTCTAAGGCATTTGATATTCAGAAAGATAGTGATATTAAGCTCAAATCCAAATTATAGGAAATAATATGATTAAGATTCTCTTCTGGAGGGTTAATAATTTAAGTTGGCAGTCCAAATTATTAGAGAAAAAGAAAGGATACAAGAATAGTGAACATTTTGGTTCTAGCCCTTCAAGGTCAGGGAGAACACAGGACGTAAAAGAACCTGTACTGTAACAGCATGTAACTCAGTGGAGTCTCAAATTCCCTGCTGAAGGAGATTATGGAACTGCAAAGGAAAGTGATTGATGATGAATAGTGTACCTAAGAAGAGACACCTAGAGAGAAAACATTCTCTCAGGCTTCCACAGCAAGCAAAATGGTCAAGGAATGGCTGCGGTTCATCCAGGCCACTGACACTGACAAAAATTCTGCAAACCAAAGTGCATCGTTTCAGGGTACATCTGAGGGGACCTGACTGACCATGTCAGATTCAAAAGTTACATATTTTTGTAACATAGGTCTTGTTTTATCTTGGTCTTAACCATCCAACAGAAAAATCTAACCACGAGTAGAAAAAGGAAAGCCATATTAATATGTTGAGTTGTGAAAGGCCCAAGTCAATAGCCTCTGATAATGCCAGATGAGCTGATAACCCACTGTGATTATGGGCTATTCGACTATGTATACAGCTACTTTATCTTTGTGCAATGGAAAGAAAAATCTGTACTAAAGATATTTAGATAAGAAGTTATGTCTGCATCTTTTACTCTGAACAACTATGGAAAAGACATTATGCATTGTATTAATCATTGTAAAAACAATAAAAAATATTTTTAAAAAGGAGAGTCCTGTGGCTGAAGTGATGAAGGCAGAGAGAAGAGGACTTCACTGTGGACTCTGTGGGTCATCAAAGGGTTTCAGCTTTTACTGAGCAAATCAGAATCACTCGATGGTGAAATGCAGTGGTAAAGGAAAAATAAACAGGAAAGGAAAATAAGACCTATTGAATGACAGGGTAGAAATGTTAATGATAAATAATGCATAAAACTCACTTCAGCTTTCACTGAATGACTCTAGGAAGTCCAGTGGAAGTGTTTATATTTCCACATATATGATGATATGATAAGCATATGATCTGTATGAATATGTATATAAGCAAATACATGTACATAAATATATGTACATGTAGAACATATATATGTGTGTGTGTGTATATATATATATATACATATATATATATATATATATATATATATATATATATATATATATATATCCAGAGAGATATCAGCAAGAGACATAACTTTAAGAGAAGTTAAAATTGTGCAAAGGCACAAAGCCCAAGGATGAATATTGCATTAATATTTCATTAATATTTCTAAAACTCAATTCAGATTCCAGCTAATTTCACTAGAATCACCACACACTGCTATCGCTGTGAAATGCAAGGACTAAATTACAAACAGCAGAAGTGTTACCAGATAACCAGTTCATCATCCTTCATGTTGTGCTCATTTTAATTCAGATTTGCTAGGCTGCTTCTGTGAAATGAATCAGTGAGGGAGAGGAGTCTCCTGTGGAGCTGGTGGGAAGCAAATGTATTTAAAGCTATGGCAGGTCTTTTTCATCCATTCTTCAGGTGACCAGCATTTTGGTTGTTTCCAAGGTTTGTCCACGACAAATTGTGCTGCTATAAACATAGGTATACATATATCACTATAGTATAATGTTTTCAGCTCTTTTGGGAAAATATCCAGAAGAAGGATAGCTGGATTGAGTGATTTCAGGGTAAATCTTGAGAAGATTTGACTGACTTTGTCAGATCCAAAAGCTACATTTTTTAAAAATTCTCACCAATTTAATTTTTCAGACTCCAGCAAATCTGGATGACATCAGTCAGTTTAGCACAGATGTATTGCAGCAAAAAAGGGACCCTCATTTCTTTTAGCCACAATTACATTCCATTGTGAAAGATCAACTGTTTCACATTCTTCTTGTTATATAGCTCTTGCTTTATCTTGGTCTTAACCATCCAACAGAAAAGTCTAACCACGAGGTATAAAAAGTAAAGCTATGTTAATATGCTAAGCTGTAAAAGTCTGAAGTCAACAACTTCTGACATGGCCAGTCCTACTGATAACCCATTACTATTATGGACTATTGAACTATATCAGGTTATTTTGGTGAATTCATTCATCTACAATATTTGAATGGAAATGTAATACTCATCTCTGACAAAACAAAACAAACAAGGGGGATGAAATAAAAGACAATTTTACAGTGGAAAAAATAGGATATTTCTATGCAGCTATTTTCTGTTAGTTCAATGAAAAGATTTGTACTAATGGTGTATGGACAAGATATCATGTCTTCATCTTACACTCTGAATAACTTTCTATGAAGACAACAATATGCAACATATTAATTATTGTAACTGTCCTACCAACTTGTTTTTAAACTATCTCAGTGTTATTTCTTTCTCATTAAAGTTAACAAAATAAGAAAATAAAAAATAAAAAAAATAAATAAAGCTCTGTCAGAGACTGTTAGTGGGGCACAAAAGTTAAAGACATAGACGGATAAAATTCCTGCATAATCAGCCATATCAGTCATCTCATATGTGGAGCAATGCAGATGTCTAGGCAAAGGCAGCAGCTTTGAATGAGAGAATATAGAATGGGAAGGCAACCAACCAAAGAGTTAACTGATTTTCACAAAATCTTTGTGTTTTGCTAAGGGATGAAAAAATGGCATTATGCTCAAAAATAGGCCATGCAACTAAAAGCCGAACACTGTAATCACAGAAAATAATTTATCAGCATAGCATTTGGGAAGTGGCTCTGGGTTAATGGCAATAGCTACACCATTACCCCATCTGTATGCCTGTGGAGATGTGTTTCATGAAAAAAACAAACTATTAAAGATCCCAAATTGTAATGACATAGCTGGTAGTTAGTTTCCTGTAGCATTAATGAACATAACCTTGAAAGAGGCAAATAAATAACATTTTCAGTGTGAGAAACTTTTAAGTTTTAATAAAGTAAAAAAAAAAAAAAAAGTGTGGGCATAGTTTTTCCTGATGCTTACAAAATATAAAGTTGAAGTGATTTTCCTTGTAAAATGTAGTCAATGGGATTTTTAATCATTTTGGCATTTGCTCTTTCAGTGCTTGAATTTGCTACGTCCAGTCGGTGCACCCCTACTGACACTAAACTATTACTCTTTCCTCAGTTTAAAAAAAAATACAGCTGTGTGTGTAAAGTCTCTGAATCAGGTAATGCAATGCTCAAAATCTAGCCAAAAATATTATCCTTTAGATGCTATTCTTTTGGTATATTTGGATATATATATATATATATATATATATATATATATATCCAAATATTACATTTTTAAATATGTTTTCAGATGATATAGGAAGAAAAAATTCAAAACTTAGACATAGAGAATTGTTCATAGATTGGTTTTATTGCTAGTCTGACTACAAATGAAACTACAGTGCTCAGAAAATGTGCATAAACTATGCTTCCCAAACCATTCAGTAAGGCTCTAAGTCAAAGCCTGGATAACTACAAAAATGAAACCATAAATTGTTATTATGATCCTAAAATCCTTAAAAACTCCTGAAACTGAGACCATATATTCTATTCACAGTATCTACAGGATGCATAGCCTGTTTATTCTTAGCCAAAACTGAATTAAAAGGATATCATTTTCCTGAGAAGTAATTGTGTAAGTTGCATTAAGTCTGGGAATTAGAAAATGACACAGAAAGCAGCCATATCAGTCATCTCATATGTGGCTCCCCTTTAATTTTACACCAGTGGAAATGATGAAAGTGGTGCAGAGTTGAATGTCAACTGAAAAGCAAAGGAAGCTGGACACATATACTACCGAACTTTTGGGGAAAATATTTTCAGTTATATTCAGACATGGTATTTAGTTTCCGAATAATAGAAAGAGGTAGTAGATGGATAGGTAATAATGCACAAAATAAAGTTTTCTAACAAACTTTTATTGTATGGAAACCGTTTTTCTCAAATCACACACCTTAGACAATTTGAAAATCTGTATCTATCCATGCATTTTAAAAATTAAGTATTTCTGGCTCTCCAACATACTTTCTTTTGAGAAAGGAAAGTAAAGCAATTCTTTTTTCCTACACATATAATCATACTTTAGAGGATGAAATAGTACACGCACACAAACACATGCACGCTGACACACCCACAGATTAAACTCGCCTTCAAGCTGAATTGGGAAATCTTGAGCATGTATGTCAACAATTTTACACAGTATGGTGACACCAAAACATGCGATGAGTCAGGCAATGTGGCTTGGGGTGTTTTAGACGATAGTAACTGCTGTTGACAGGCGAATATGCATGAGTGGGTGCTCAGATTGAGTTCACAGCAGATTTAAATCCAGTAGTCCTTTATACAACTGTCTGATGAACGTCAACTAAACTAAGGATCATGCTCTTTGTTTACTATGTGATAATATAGAAACTCCCTTTGTGTCATACCTATGCATAATAGTTATTGTATGAGATTAAAAAGTAAAACGAAAGTTAAAGATATAGACAGATAAAATTCCTGCATAATTAACAGGGAAACAAGTGATAGAGTTGATATTTTAGTTTATAACAGATATCACAAAAATTATGAATTAAAAAATTTAGTCTACACACCCGTCGTCCTAATTCTCAGGAAGCCAAGGCAGGAGGAATGGAGAGTTCAGTATCAAACTGAGCAATACATCAAGAGCCTGTCTCAAAAAGAACTTGCCATAAAATATTCATATATGTAAAATAATGAAACCATGTAACTAAAGCTAACTTAAACTTGAATTTTTAACCAAGTGTGGTGGTGGTGGTACATACTCACAATTTCAGAACTCTGAGAGATTGACAAGGAGGATCATGAGTTCACTTTAGGCAGATGCATAGACCAGGGTATGATGCCTTGAATGCTGTGCTGACCCCACCCTTGGGACACCCTGAGACTGGGATTAAGATTGGGCATGGCGGCACGACCTATAATCCCAGCACTTGGGTAGCTGAAAGCAGGAGGATCACTACAAGTCCAATCTATGTAGTGAGACCATGTAGACCATGTACTAACTACATTTTTAAAAAGAAAAATCAAAAACAGTGGCATTTGCCTGGTTGCATAAAGACAGTATATTCTGAGGTTGCATTGATTTTTAAATATTTACTAGTTCTTATCTCAGACATGATTGCGACACTTCTTTATCATGACCACTATTAAAAATAGCACATTGAAAATATTTTGATTGTATAAATTAAGAAAGGAAAAGAGAATGGAACGCTTGCTCCCAGTTAAAACTTAAGACAGATAGATTGCTAAGGGTATTATTCAGAGTGTTCCTTCTTTCTCAGTTACTGTTCTTTGTTGATGGGATAAATACCTGACACTCAAAGTGAAGGATGGAAAGGTTTATTTAGTTCTCAGTTACTGGAGGCTTCAGTGCATAGTAGGCTGGTGCCAAGGCAGAACGGCACAGGACAGAGCAGCAGTTTATGGCAGTGGCAAAGAGCAGACAGCAAAGGGAAGAGAGAATGGCTACAGAGAGAATGTCTGCCTCCCTTAAGTCACATTCAGGCTATCTTCCCCAGGCTAGGTGTAATGCTCACACCCATACTTCCAGCAGCATTCAAACCAGTGGATCATGAGTTAATTAGAAACTCTAAAAATCTGCCCCATGACTTGCATGAGGCTTTGGGAGGTGTTATGGTTTGTGTATACGTATCCCCCAAAGCCCCATGCAGTCCTCTGATGGACTCTGGAACTTATAATTGATTATTGTGGGAATGGGCACTGCACCTCCCCGGGGCAGGTGATTTGCCTTCAATGTAAGGGAGGAAGCGAAGTTAGCTGCTTGAGCTACTACTAGCTCTCCCTGCCCTCTGCTCTTAGCTGCCACCATGAAGGTTGTCCTCTGCCATGTGCCTCTCTGCCTTGGAGCCAGCTAAATATGGACTGAAACCTCCAGTAACAGTGAGCTAAATGAACATTTCCTTCCCTCATTTTGAGCATCAGGTATTTGTGCCAGGAATGAGAGAAGAGTAACTAAGACAGAATTTGGTAGTGCAGGAGTCGGGTACTACTGTGGTTAAATCTGACCATGCAGATTACAAGTTTTCACGAATGGATTATGGGAAGAGATAGGAAAGGTTCAGAAATGGTGCCTACTTGTGGAGAGCTGGAACAGTTTCAGCTCTTCTATAGGGGAGATTTTGGTTAGAGCTCAGGAGACCAGAAGGCTGATAGATAGAAAGCCAACCTATAAAGATCAAGCTAGAGAGGTTTCTGCTGGGAAGAAGGCCTGTATTAGTTGTTCGACTCCAGATCATTTGTGCTTTGACTTGGCAGAGAAGTTGTCTGCATTTTGCTCATGTCCAGAGACTCTGCTTGAGGCTGAGTTTAAGCATGGTGGTCTGAGTAATCTTTCAAAAGTTATTTCAAAGCAGCCAAATATTGAGGCAGTGGCATGGCTGTTATTGGGGACTTTTACTCAAAGTTATGTTGAGAATCAAAAGCAAGGAGCATAGCAGTATGTTTCAACATGTTGTGAGTTTGGCCAGAAAGGAAGTGCCAATAAAACTGTGGACTGCAAAGATACAGCTGAGAGGACCTCCACTGCTGAGAAGGAACTAGAGAATGTAAAATATGACCATAGGACATGATAAGAGGTAGCAGGTCTCTACCCTTTACAGCCTGAGAATTGCAAAGGTCAGGGACTTTGTCTTAAGGGGAAAGTTGCCAAGCCTTTTGTTCCAGAATGGTATCGGCCACACCACATTCCAGAATGGGGTCAGCATGTAGGATTTATTCCTCAGAATCATGGTCAGAGTGCTCAGCAATCCAGGCATCTGACCCCTACATCCAAAAGAAAGCTACTGCTTCAGCTGGTAGCAGACCTTGGCATCATCCATGTGACAGTGGTTTTAGGTGCATTGAGAATGTAAGAATTCGGAGGTTAAGAAGGCTTCCACCTCAATTTCAGAAGGCCTGGGAGGCCAGACAGTGTGCTCCTGAGAGGGCAGTATATAAATCTGTGAGTGAGAAGCTTATTCAGTGCAAACCCCAGAAGTTTGGAAAAGCCAGGAATGTTGTCTAGGGATGTTAGGGTTCTCTAAGAGAAACTGCAAAGAGTGAGCAAAGCCTGCCTAAGAGAAGCCATGAGCACTACAACTGCCAAGAGTGCTGTAGGGGCGGAGCCACATGGAGCTTACAATTTACCACAAGTTGCTTTGGATGTTCCACAAGGACCTATAGCATTTAATGTTGGCCCTTCTGGATTTTGAACTTGTGTTGGTCCCAATGCTTGGTAACCTATTGTGCGTAACTTTTGGCATGGCATTGGCACCTTGTGCCTTTGAATGTTGGATGTGTTTAACTTTGAATTTGTACAGGTACTCACAGAGACTTGGGACTGGCAACTCTTGGAAATGGACTAGGATGTCCTTTGCATAAAGGGATGTGCATGAGTCTTTTAAGGGGCCAGGGGTGGAATGTTATTATTTGTCTAGTTATTCCCCTAAAGCCTCGTGGAGTCATTTGGTGGCTTCTGGAATTTGTAATTGATTACTGCACCTCCCCTGGGGCAAGTGATTTGCATTTCAATGTGAAGAAGAGAAGTTAGCTGCTTGAACTGCTTCTAGATCTCTCCCTTCACTCTTGCTCTTGACTGCTGCCATGAAAGGTTGCCCTCTGCCATGTGCATCTCTGCCTTGGAGCCAGCTGAATATGGACAGAAACTTCCAGCAACTGTGAGCTAAATAAACTTTACCTTCCCCTCATTTTGCGTGTTGGGTATTTGTCCCAGCAATGAGAGAGTAATTAAGAGAGGAGAGACAACTAGACACAAACCATAACATCATATACCCATGCAATGTGGGAAATGTCCGCATAAGCAGTTTTATTATGATAATTTCTATCTTAATCTGCACTTAGAAATAGTTTTAATTACAACAGTGGAACCACAAAGATAACGCCTATCTTAATCTTCTCTAAGAACAGTTTCAATTAAAAACTTATGAGGGGTCAGCCAAATAGTTCAGCATATTAAAGCAACTGCAAGCAGGGGCAGGGGCTGGCTTGGTATGCTGGCTCTGCCCCAGGGCACAGTGAGACAGTGTGGTGGTGCATGCCTCTAATCCCAGCCCTTGGAAGTCTGTAAACAGGTGGATCACTGTGTGTCTGATCTAGCAGTGAAACCCTGAACAGCCTTTTGACCTTTCCTTAAAATACAAAACTAGCTAAGTAAATACTTACACAATTTCATCTCTTCCCTATAATGTAGTTATATTGTGTTTACTATCTGTGTATTATGTGGTATTTTTGTGTTTCATTTCATGACAAATTATTGAGAACAATGGATGAGAGGTAATAATAAAAAGACAGTGATAAGGTTCTTGTAGTAATGGAACTTTCCTAGAGCTTAACAGTGATAATGAACCTAGATATGTGATAAATTTGTGCAGAACTAAACAGATCCAAACATGTATGTGCATACACACACATGCACACACACACACACACACACGCATACAAAAGTTTCCAGGTAGTATCATGCCAATTCATTGGCTGTGTTGTATTATAGTACCACAAGATGTTACCATTAGGGAAAGCTGGGTGAAAGATAAGGATACTCTGTTTCTTACAATTGCATGTGAATTTATCATTATCTCAAATAAACAATAATTTTAGAATTTTATATGCCCTTAAAATGAGAATTTTTAATAGTTTGATACTGAAAGAAATTCATGAAACTGAAATAGGAAGTTTAAGGAACAAAATGATCAGTAATGAGACAAAATGATCAGTAATGACAGAGGCATTCATTCACAGCCAGAGACAGATTCTAAATATGCCACCAACTTCCAGCTAAGAGGTCTCGAATCCAGCAGGACTGTGAATTCAGTTTTGCACTGTTGGAGGTTGAAAAACACATTTTTTTACAGAACAAACTCCTCAGGCTAGAAAAAATCTACATATTAAAGAGAAGCTGATCACAAATCAGAGTATGAGTATTAACACTGTCCCATTCTTTGTAAAATTATTCCTTACCTTCTAGGTCATAGAACACTTGATTTACTTTGCTATTTGTCTAATTGGATATAACTTATGTCCAAGTATGTTATGTCCAAGTACTTTCTTTTAGCTTTCTTGATGAAAAAAAAAAGAAAACAATTCCTTTGATGAATTCTATTTCTGATATCTGCTATAAAGACAGACCTTAAAGTTGACTTATCAATTAAAGAATGTCTTATTTCTAGTAGCAAGAAAAATTGTTGTTAAAATCATGATGTAAAATAAAGTCTTAAATAGAAATGCATTATGCATGAACCAACATGAATTTATCTTCTGTTGCAAATAACATTTAACACTGAGATATACGAATTAGGGTATACAAATCTATGTGATAAGTTTAGTGGATACAATAGTTCATATACAAGAAATGTCTTGAACTTTGGCTAACGTGTAAAAGCCCATATAACATGATAGTTGTTTTAGATTTGGATACGTCATAATTCTAGAATCAATTTTATTCAAGTGACTTTAGTTTATCCCTGAATATACATGAAAACAATTTCTTCAGTAACATTCTTTATCATTTAGAGGGAATGTTTATGTTCACCTTTTGAGCCTACATGGATCTAAACTAGTTTTACCAAGAGTATACAGAAAAAAATATGATACATAACTTCATAGGCAGTTATATAATACATATATTTTTAAAAATATATGTAGGTTTCAGACTATGCAATGGGTCATCCACACTGGGGCATAAGTCACCATATATGAAATTCATCTACATTATGGGTAAAGTTCTGTGAGCCATCTATAGAAAGGCCATGTGTGGGGTCTTTGGCTGGCTGTCCCAGTGGAAGTCCAGCCTTACCCACCAGCATTACCTCCAGTCATATCCATAAGTGATGCTGAACCTTCAGGCAAGTCAAGCTGAAAATATCTGTAGCTATAGCCAATATATTATGCTTCCCAAATTCCTGCCTTACAAAACTATACAAAGAAAAAAATTGGCTATGTGCTAACTTTGAGGATAATTTTTAGATGAGATTAGTAATTCCGTTCAATAAGTATAAAATGGTAATCAATTATAGATAAGAATATAAAATATAAAATTCAGAATCTGGAGCACAAAGTTTATTAATCATGAGCTGAAGAGATTAGTTGTACTTTGTCAGAAAGAATTCTATATTCAAAATAAAGCGTAAAATTCAATCTATTTCAAATCAAAACTTAGCTGGATGTGACGGTGCACACCTGTAATCCCAGCACTTGGGAGGCTGAGGCAGGAGGGTCAGTGTAAGTTTCAGACCAGCCTGTGGTACAAAACTGAGTTCTAGGAAGCCTGAACTGCATAGCGAGACTCTGTCTCAAAAAGAAAAAAAAAAAAAATGTAAGGAGGATGAATCTTTGGAGTTATCCAGGAACCTATTGTGCACTTAACTGAGAACTCAAATACATAACCTAAACTGAAAAGCATAATTTTTAAATTTCTACTTTTCTGGGTTCTTCTAATATGTGCAGCACTTTTCCATGAACAGTCATCTTAACCTGCAAATCTGATAGACTCATCCCAGTAATCCAGCTAAGATTTCATTTATCTGTTCAGAACGTTGGGCTATAAACCATATCTATAACTATATTTTACAACCAAGTCAGAGACCAAGAAAGTTTAGCTAGTCTGTGATCTTAACTCCAATCACTTTATTTGTATTTGTCTTAATTGTTGGTGACCAATGGAAGCACAGAAATAAAAACATGAACCAAGTCAGAAAAGTAAAAAATAAGCTACCTTGTAAAATTATGTATGAAGATATTTCATGGGAAATAACTGTTTTGTATTTGCAAAAATAGGCCTGGCTGTCTATTGCCTGTGTGCATGGTGCATATCCATCTAATTGACTCTTTCATTGATAGTGTAATACTTTTGCCCTATTGAATGCTCAGTGGCTGGCACCCTTGTGTTCTATGAGGTCAAATTTTACCCCCTTTATCAAATATGGCTATCAAAACAAACATACAGCACGGCCATAGATTGTAGATTTTGCCCATTCTACATGCTCATCTCCACAGATTCTTATTTTCAACTTATTTTTAATATTACAGGTTTTTTTTTTATCTCTGTACAAGATGAGAAATGCAATTAAAATAGAATCAAAATACAATTCTCAACCACCATTTCCCCACTTTGTTTCCAAGTAAAACAATTTGAAGGGCCAGCCAGATAGCTCAGCAGATTAAAGTGCCTGCTTAGGGCGACTCAGGGACTGAGGTTTGATCCCTGCCATGCCATGCCATGCCAGTCCCACTCCCCAGGGCACTCTGAGACAGTGACTGTGACTGGGTGTGGTGGTGCATGTCTGTAATCCCAGCGCTTGGGAGGCTGAAAACAAGGAGATCAATATGAATCTGATCTACGTAGTGAGACTGTGTAGACCCTCTCCTAATTACATAATAAAAGAAAAACAATTGGAAAACACTCAATTACTACCACATCTCAGCTATACAATTATAATTCTACCATCCTAGGCATTAAAAGAAGAGAATACCACCCACTCAATCAAAAAATATAAGTGCCATTTGAACAAATCTACAAATTTGATAGGGCAAGAAGGTATGTTATTTTATCAGGTTAAATTTTTTCTAGTAGATAATAAATGAGAAAATAATGATAGTTCATATATTTGGTCTATATCATTACTCCTTTGGGATCTTAAGTATGAGATCTTAGCAGTCAGTCAAGCTTTGAGACTCAGTTATCCTATGTAGCATAGAAGATTAATGTACTGCCACCCTCAGGCCAGGAAGCAAGGCAGAGGATTGATGGAAATCTCTTAAATTTGTTAGGTTAGTAGTCTGTCCCAGTTATTTTGCTTTGCTTTTGCTCTCTCCTCTGTTCTTCTTGCCCTCTCCTACTCGACATGCACCTCATACCCGGCAAAGTACACAGTACCGTCTTCATCTAAATTCTCTGTCTTCTCGGAGATATTTTCAGCTCTTAAAAGAAATAATATATACTTAACAAACATTGTATTGCCCAGGGAGGCAATGGCTAGGTTGAAGTTCCATGCAAAGATGTAGTTAAAGTGGATTTCAATTACTTCAGTTGATGTCACTCTCCCTGTAATAAAGAGAGAGAAGGAGGAGAAGGGACAGGGAGGAATGAACCATCCACAGCTACCACACACTTCAAATGTCAAGAGAAATGATGGCTAAAAGTTAAATGGCCTGTTTGGTCTCAGGGGTAAACAAAAGGCATGAGTTGAAGACTGACTCAAGACATTTAGGGAAAAGGCAATATAGCCATGCCACTCTGTAGTCTAAGAATCTATTTTATTCTGAATTGTTCTGCAATATAGAGTCATATTCTTAAATTGCTTACAGCTAGACTTCTCAGCTAACAACACTGACTATCATTAATTTGCTTGAATACTTGAGTTTACATTTCATTGCTTTCTCAATACATTACAGAGAGTAACTTTGCTTAGCCAAAAATGATTTTTACAGTGTTTTTGTAAAAACAAAATGCTAATTATAAAGGAATATGCAATCACTGCTTAAAGTTACAGTCCTGGCTCATGATTTATTTTACAAGCCTTTCCTTGCTTTACTTTGCTAAATAGACATTCCTTGTGTTTTATTGCAAGTTCCTTCCATTGCGTCATGCTCTCGCTGGGACTGTGTGCCTATATTTTATTTTATTCCTGCCATTAATTACCTGTGGGCCTGTATCATGTCTCCCTCAGACCCATTTATTACAGTGGTGCCTTCTCGTGTCCCTGAAGCTAGCAGTCTGTCAGTGTTTCCATTAGAAATCCCATTTCACAGGGTTTCCAACTCAGCTGTAAAACTGTGCTTTAAGCCGTACATGCTTTGAGTACATGGCATGAACTAGGAAGCTCTATTTTTAGATCCAAACAAAAGAAAATTTAGAAGAAAATACTTTTAAAATTGATTCTCATGTGAGCCCTAACTTTTGTGATCAAAAGATTTTTTTCTCTTAAAAAAATATAGTCTTGCAAAAGAAGTTATAGATCTTTATCCTATGCCTGTGAAAATGGAAGCACAGAAACCTGAAAGCATATTTCTCCACTGTTCATGAGAAAGACTGTGATCTAAGTGATAGCTATGCTTTCAGTGTGCGTGTGCGTGTGTGTGTGTGTGTGTGTGTGTGTGTGTGTGTGTGTGTTTGCTTTACTGGGGCTTGAACTTGGGGCCTTCACAATCAGCTACATCCCATGCTTATTTTATTTTTCTGTACTAATGCACGGTTTCACCAAGTTTCTAAGTTGCTCAGGCTGGATTCAAAAATTTTGATCCTCCTGCTTCAGCCTCTCAGAGTCCTAGAATCACAGGGTTGGACTGATAGCTCCTATGCCTGATTTCAGTTTCCTGTAGTGTCAAAGATAGGAGAATCCAGACTTCATATCAACTTGCACAGCTGAGGCAAGAGCACATCTCAGGGTAGGATTCACAAACTATCAGGAATCGAACACCAAAACTTGAGTCAGATTCTACAACAACCCACAAAATGGGAAGAAAAACTACAAATCATAACTGATAGGGTTTTTGTACTTGATATTCAGATAGAACTCATAATTCAGCAGTTGAGAAGACATTCCACTTAAAATGGGAAGAGAGATCTTAATAGACATTTCTCAAAGGTGGGCAAATGGCTCCACAACATGTGAAGATATGTTTAGGATCATTAACCACAAGAGAAATATAAATCAAAGCCATAATGTAATATTACTTCACATGCCCTAGGATGGAGAAAGTTAAAAAGACAGAGAGTAATAAAGGCTGAGAAGAGCATAGAGAAATTGTCATCATCATCTATCACTATCAGTATACTATTGTAACTTGGTACAGACACACAAAAAAGCAGATCAGCAGTCCTCAAAATTTAAGACCATCACCATGAATTTATACCCTTGAGTATATACCAAAGAGAAATGATAACATATACCTACCTTAAAAGCCCACAAGAATATTCATGAGAGTCAATAAATACAAATAACAGAAATGTCTATCACCTGATGAGTGGATACACAAAAAATAACCTATACTAGCTGAATATTATTTGATAATGAAAATGAGTGATAGTTGAATACATACCACACAATGAATAAACCTAGACATAACTGTGCTATAAAACAACTGGCTCACATATCATCCCATGCTGTATAATTCCACTGATATGAAATATCTAGAAGAGACAAAAGCATAAAGATGGACAACAAAAATAATGCTCATTTGCAAGTGTAGACAGGGAAAAGGTGGAAGTGGTAAGCCTTGTAAACGATTTAGAGTGTGTGTTGTGGTATGTAAATTTGATATTAGTGCTGGCTACACAACTCTATGAATACATTAAAATCCTTCCAATTTTATACTTTAAATATATGGATTGTACATATGTGAGTCATACTTCACAATTAGAAGCACATAAACCTCACATATCTAAAATCTCTTACAAGTAATCTTTACGATCCTCTTAGAATTTATATGCAAGTTTTGGAAGCTACTTATTTTAGTATGCCATGTTAATGTATTAAACACATTTACAGAGTGGGACTAAAAACCGTTTAAAGAACACAATATCTTACATCCCAAGTTTAATAAGTGCTGTTTCCTGTAACGTTTTATTTCTAATGTATTGAGTTGGGCCTACATTAATTTGCTCTTGGAGCCTTGTTTTTAGTTATTCTTCTGTTAGCTAATATGTAGCTGTTTATTGAAAAATTAGCCCTTCTCATGTATGCTGTCTGGGTCAGTGATGTTTTTCCATGTAATTCCAGTCAGGATGAAAATCTATATCAGCGGTTCTCAACCTGTGGGTCACCACCCCAGCGGGGGTCGAATGACCAAAACACAGGGGTCGCCTAAAGCCATTGAGAAAATCCATATTTAAACCCATGCTATGCCATGGTGAAATGTTATTTTTTAAATTAGTAATAAATATTTCTCAACATATTATTTTTTGGTTTCGGGTCACTGCAACATGAGGGACTGTATTGCGGGGTCATGACATTAGAAAGGTTGAGAACCACTGATCTATATCCTCACTCTCCCTATAAAACTTATAGGTAGGCTACTATAGAAGGGCCCTGATCAGGAATGTACTTTATAAAGAATAGCTTTCAAATGAATCTACTTGGTAATTTTATGGGAGATCTGATTACATAGTGAACAAATAGGGGAACAAAACATCTTTCTACCATAAGGTCAATGTAGTGGAATGACTCTATCCAGGAGTGGGGGATATCTGGTAACATCATCTGGAGGCATCAGGGCTCATCACCACTTGGGTTGGAGTGAGGTGGGGAAGAGAAGCGAGTCCTGTTGGCATCAAGTGGATAGAAATCGGCGATGCTGCCAAGCATTCTGCAGTGCCCAGCAGCAATCACTATCAGGCACAGAATATCTACAGTCCTAGGTTGCAGAGCTCTAAGTCAGCAGTTTTTATGCACTTGGGGGACATATAACATTATATATAGTATTACACCTTACAGAGAGAGCTTGTGTATGCATGGTATATTTAGTAAAGGAGCAGAGAGGGGACACATGAAGAAAACAAAGGAAGCAAAAAAGTGGGGTGATGGAGGAAGGGAGCCAGATGAGGTGAGAGAGGAGGAAATGGTAACAATTATTAAGGAAGAATTCTTAACAAAAATCCATTTTCTGATTCTTGTGTGGCCAGACTCCTGGTGCATGTGCTGTGTTTGCTGATGATGTTCACAGTGAGACAATCTGTATTTTGGATAGGGAAACTCACAAGGAACCCCCGAGCGGCCCTAGCTGGAAATCAGATGAGTCAGCAGCTGGGGTGAGTGTACTCAGGAATGTACTGAGGCTGGGCTGGCTGAACTTGACCTAGTCAAGGCAGAACATTAAATTTCCACAATTAGTTTTTCCTGGAAGAAAGAGGACAGAATGGGATTTTAGGCTCATGGGGATTTTAACTCACTAAATTTCAGATAATTCTTCCTGGAAAGAGACTTGTTCCTTCTTAGATGAGTACAGAGGTTCTGAAATTCCCTCAAATCTTTCCTGTGTTCAGATTAAAATGTGCAAGGTTTAACCTTTAAATCTTACAACAGCGCCACACATCCAGTTAGCTCATGGGAATGGACAGAAGTCTGGAAAGGCTGTGAGCTTTGGCCAAGTGACACTGCTTTATACTCTGTCTTTGTGTCTTCTCCTGTTGAAGTTCAGAGAACAATGGAGAGTAAAGGCAGTCATTGTTGTGAGGAAAAGACATGGGAAAAGGCTTTGGGAGAATTTTAAAAAGTATTGCTCAAGCTAACATTTTTGTGGCTGTCTGAAAACTGCAGCATCCTACTTAAGGTAGTCATTGTGGCCACATCACCATAGTTGTAGTTGACTGCCAGGAGAGTAGAGGGTAGGGCACTACTGAAATAAGGAAATAGCCTAACATGTGAATTTTCTAACAATATGTTGGGTAATGATAGATATTTTTCTTTCAATTGATTTATTTTTGCTTTTACTGAGTTCTATTTTTCTTACTTATTTCTACAACAAAAGCAAAGATATCATCACAGGAACGATAATTCCCACTTTTAAGGGACTAGCCAAATAGCTCAGTAGATTAAAGCACCTGCAAGCCGGCACAGGGGCCAGGGGTTTTATCCCCAGGGTGGAGGGCACTAAGACAATTGAGACTAGGCTTGGTGAGGCGCAGCTGTAATCCCAGCTCTTGGGAGGCTGTAAACAGGCAGATCACTATGAGTCTCATCCAGTAGTGAGACCTTGAACACCCTGTAGACATTCCTCTAAAATACAAAGTTAATAATAATAATAATAATAATAATAATAATAATAATAATAACTGCCACACTCAAAACTCAAATTTCAGCCAGGCTTGGTGATATATGCCTCCCAGCACTTAGGAAGCTGAGGCAGGAGAATTGGTGTGAGTTTGAGACCAGCCTGGGTTACAAAACTGAGCTCAAGGCCAGCCTGAACTACATAGTGAGACCCTGTCTCAAAAAGACAAAAAACAAAGAAAAAACTTAAGTGTCAATAAATATAGCATAGTACTAATACAATATTAGGTAAAAATATTACTATCCTAAAATATATCACAGCATAGAAATGTGAAGCTAAAACTTAACATTCTAAGGACCCGCGAGATAGCTCAGTGGACTAAGTGCCTGTTTTTGCAAGCACAGGGACCAGGATTCCATCTCTGGCCCCACGTGACACACTGGCCCCACCCCTAGGGTGTGCTGAGCCTGTGACAGAGACTGGGCATGGTGGCACTCCTCTGTGATCCCAGTGCAGAGGAAGCTAAAAACAGGAGGATCACTATGAGTCTGAGCTGGGTAGTGAGACTCTGTACCAAATACATAAAGTAGAAATAACAATTTAACATTCTAATAGAATCTAGTGAGTAAGTATCTTTCTACTTAATCTGCTTTTTTCTACTAAAGTAAAAATAAAAGTATAATCTCAATATCTGCCCTTGTGCAAGCCTTTATGTGTCTTTCTTTCTGGCTGTACATCTATGTTACTTGGGAATTTTATCCTTTGCATTAGTTACATCAGTTGAGTGTATTGCTTCACAGTGTAGTCACCTGGCAACACCTGTTTATCCCCAGCTGGCTAATGTGTACTTGTGGTGGGGTGCAAAAGTCAGATCATCATTCCAGGATGAGAACAGCTCCAAATTTGCTAAAGTGTCAGCCTTTCAGCTGGTAGGGAAAGTCAGAATAGATATTATTGAAGGTTATATCTTCATTCCTTAAAGACACTGTCAGTGTCTACATAAGCCAAGAATGAAAGGTCCTACATTATTAGTTGAGCTTACAACAATATATGTAATATTTTACCACATGTCCTAGGCATACAATCACCAGGTCCTCTGAGGTGAAGCTTGAATTCATACATAAATAATATCCAACTAAAAAACGTATGCATTGATTGCATCTATAGTATAGTCCAGCAAGCAATTACAATCTATAAAGTGATTTATGTCTATCATTTATGATAAATCTATTGTCAATTGCCTGTAGCTTAACAAAAATAATAGCTTTATCTGGTGCTTATTATATGCACATGGTGATTTTTTTAATGTTGGTAGCATGAGTTGTACTTGTGGTTAAGTATGCTATTTCTGTGATAGCCATACAAGAAACAATGCTAAGTGGGACAGGCAGCCTTACTAAGGACCTTCATGGCGATGACTTTCTCTCTGATGGTAGAAATTTAATAAGTGTCAAAGCCAGTCCATGGAAAACCTGCTACATCCATCTCAGTTGATACCAATTTCTTCTTTTCTTTTCTTTTTTTTTTTTTTTTTTTTTTTTTTTTTTTTTTTTTTTTTTTTTCTGGTACTGGGGATTGAACTCAGGACCATGTACTTGCCAGGTGAGTACCTACCCCACTGAGTACCTCCCCAGCCCTATGTTGAAAACTTTGATAGCTGAATAATTCTTATTTAAACAGAAACACTACCACATTGGTGAGAACCAAGTCAGCCCC
>PVJA010001967.1:41692-115090 GCA_004027025.1 Myocastor coypus | reverse complement strand
AGGGTCTCGCTATGCAGTTGAGGCTGGTCCTGAGCTCACTTTTGTAGCCCAGGCTGGTCTCGAACTCCCACCAATCCTCCTGCCTCTGCCTCCCGAGTGCTGGGATTACAGGCGTGAGCCACCACGCCCGGCCATCATAATTATTTGGATTTGTTTTTACTAATTCCTTTTCAAGTTTGTACAAAGGGTACCATAGTATATGTCAGAGAATTTGTAATTTTAACTATCAAGTCATTTTTCTCGAGACACGATTTCACTATGCAATACAAGCTGGGTTTGAACTTGCTATGCAACCCTGGCTAACTTCTCAGTGCTACTCCTGCCTCAGCCTCCTAAGTGCTGAGATTAGAGGTGCAACATCTCACCTGGCTCAAAAGCCTTTTTCCAGAATACAAAATGTGGTAAGCTGTCAAAGGGACTTTCTCAAATTCATAGCTTACTAATTTCTCTTTTGGATAATTCTACCTTTAAACAGTACCAGAAAACCAAAATTCACCATCTCCTTGTAACTTGAAGTCACTAATTTTTTATTATTATGCGGTTAAACCATAAGAAAGGATTTTCTGGAGCTGAGGGTATAGAGTAGCTGAGTAGCAGTGGTGGTGGTAAGAGACTGCACCGGACAGACTAAACAAACCTCTCCCCAATACTTTGTCTTTGGTCTCTTAATCAACTATTAATGCAACTCTAGACTGAAGAAATCTAACCTAATTCAGTCACTTTTCAAAGCAGCTGAGGTCTAGAGGTGACTTGCCCTAGATCACAGGGCAAACTCATCAGAGCCAGAAGTGACTCAGCTCTTTCCACAGCGGGAAGACAAGGGCTCTGTGCTGCCCTCCCAAGTGGATGTTTCCAGGTGCTGACACAGCGGTGCAGGCCATGCACTGTGTGCACCTGTGAGGTGTCTCAGAGGGATGTCACTTCTCAGCCACTGCAGAGGCACACAGCTGTGACAGGGCCTGACTCTTAGCAGCTAAGTGTGTTATGCTGCGGCAGCAGTTGGTGAAGCCAAGTGATCACGCAGGGTCAGGAGCTGCCAATCCTTCTCATTTCCAGAGATGGTGTGACAATACCAATGACAAACCTTAAGAACAAAAAACCCTAAACCCTCACCCTCTTTGGAATTAAAGTAACTTTGAAGAGTCCAACAAAACACAAAGACGTTCCAATTTATTTAAAAAGGACCATTCCAACGCATGTGCCCTGCTTCCCGTTCAAAGCTGCGTCCAGCCCCATCGACTGTGTCAGTGTCTGCACTCCGCCAGGCAGCCCAATGGTTAGGCCCCTTGATCCCAAAGCACTGAATGATCACCAACAAACCAAGAGCCACACCATGTTAGGATGAAAAAAGCACATCCTTATTTGGTTTTCAACCAGAACTGAAAGATGAAAAGAGAAAACGGTTTTCTGGCTAACCAGAAACCTACTCCCTGAGCATCCCAACAGAGGCTGTAGTTTAAGGAAAATGCTCTTTCTAGACAGCAGGCCTAGTGCTACATAAGGACACACCACACCGGGCAAAAGAAAAGGTCTGCTCCTTATAACTTAAAACATGAAATGACCTTTTCACTTTTGGAAACAATGTATTTTTATAACACAGTCACATGCACACTGAGAAAAACTAACAAATCAGTATTTTCCAGTTCTTAACTGCTAGCTGCTCTTCAGGTAAATAAGACACCAGAACAGTACATTCAAGTTGCTTTAGCACAAAGCCTTGGCTGAAATAATGCAGCAGCAGGGTGTTCCAATCCTGCAGGGCTGCACACCCCAGGATCCGGGTGCAGTGTCGGACATGTCCGGGGGCCCCCGTGGGGGCTCAGCTTCTGTGGTTGCAGGCCCTAAAGAGCTCAATGCCGAGCTCTGAGGCCTGCCAAGTCGGACAGCGCGTGATGTGTTCTAGCAGAGATGCAGTCACTTACTACTCCATGATCCCAATGGAGGACTATTTTTGAAAGGAAAAGGCTTAGCAATAGAAAACAGAAAAACCACCACACTGCTAAATATGAGGTAAAGGACTTAATGTAAGAAGAAGTAAGAAAAAGAAGTCTTTCTGGCTAAGAACTTACATTACCTCTTAATCAAAAAGTTTTAAGTGAGGTAAAATAACCCCACCATTTTCTAGAATGTTTTATCATAGAAATCAATATGAACTTCACAATCCACAAAAGAAAGTAAACTAGGGACTGGGAACTCAGTGGTATAGTGCCTGCTTGGCAAGCAAGAGGTCCTGAGTTTGATTCCTGGTACCAAAAGAAAAAAGAGGCCAGCAAAGGCTCTTGGCCTCTGGTGAAGCAGAAGCTGCAGTGTGCCCCTCAAGAGGTCAGTACCGCGTGTAGGCGCTTCGCTGCTGCTGCTGCTGCTGCTGCTGCTGCTGCTGCTGCTGCTGCTGCTGCGGCTGCGGCTGCGGCTGCTGTGGCGGTTGGGCCTGCTGCTGCTGGAGGCGCATCTGCTGGGAGAAAGGGTCCTCCAGGGATTTCACAAATATGGTTGTTCTAGGGCCAGTCTTCCACACAATGCCATTAGCGTCCTTCACTGAGGACTCCACTGTGATGCTGTGTGTTCCCAAGATGGCGAAGTTCAACAAAAACTGGGTGCTGAAGTAATCGTTATGGGGCTCGACCCTCTGCTCCATCTCATTGGTTATGCTGTCAAGGGGTATCTGAAAGGAGAGAATTGCAGGACACCACCATCAGCTACACGCACCTACCCCGGGCCAGGCCTTGTTCGCTGTTTGAGTATCATTATGATTCTTGCTTTGGGTGAGGCGGCAGGGGCAGGAAGGTAATGCAGGTCCTCCAAGGCAGAGTGGGACGTAGGCAACCAGGTCTCGAGCTGCCCGCCTGACTATTCCAACTCTGCCCTCATGGGAAGCTGCTTCCCCAGCCTTGGTCACCCCTCCCAGGTTGCCTCTTCCCCTTCCTACCTTCCCCATCCCTTTTTTTTCTCCTCTGTGGAGAGAAGTGATGAAGAAGCAGGATCCAACCACCCATGTCAGTGTATGAAACCTAAGAGACTGAAAACACACCGGTTAGCTAAGCTAGGCTCCTGCTTCTCTCGTTGCTGGTGATTCCCTACTCCTCTCACAATTTAACTCTAGAACCTGTACCCGGCTCACTCTAGATCATGACAACACAGACTGATGGGATCATCCACGTAGTCATCAAGACTGTGTATCTCTGCCCTTCAAAGAAAAGGATGAAATCTGCTGGTGTGTCTCCACCTCTACTCAAGATAAAGTGCATCAAGAGGCAGACTTATTCTGGAACCAATTAATGGTAATCTTACTCAATACTTGGCCAGACTGCTGTGTTTATGGGTATGCTTGTGTGGTACAATTACACTTAACAGTGCCTACAGTTCTGTGGCTTTCTGAGCAGTTATCATGAGGTCAGTCTTCCAGAAGCCTTTCCTTGTAACATGAATGGAGTCACCAATTTTTAACAACTATTTGTGGCATGTATGCTTTTCTACACTTCACATCTAGCTTTTGTAGGGTTCTTATTTTGCTAAAAATAGGACTACCAAAACACCCTTACAGGGAGCAAACAGGTGTGGCCAGTATGATTAGCTTGAATGGATGGCTGCTTTCTGAGCTGTACGCTCAGCAGCTTGAATGCTGCAAAGCACCAATGTGCTACACAGCTGTGACGCCAGCTTCCTGCCTTATGTCAGTTCCTCCTGAGAGGTAAGTCAACAAGCAACTCTTTAGGACAAAGTGGCTTTTTTTTTTTAACAGAAGAAACTGTTATACATGAAGAACAGAGAGATTCACGGACAGTGTTTTCTTCAGCCTAAAGTCAGGAGAGACTGCAAACTGGGATCAACTGCATAAATTCCCATCACTACCTCCTGTGACATCTGAGATCAGCAACTCTAGTAGCCATACTTTACAGTTCACAGCTTTTCATCATTCCCCAAACATTTACTGAGCAGCTCCATAAGGCACATGCTTGCTCCATCAATCAAAGGACAAAGAGAACCAACCAGAGCCATATCACAGAGTAGGGAGAGAGCTCCGGATGGAAGTCACAGAGGCAGCAGCCAGGGCTCAACGCAGTCCTTCCCTGGGGTTTTCAGCCTGACACTGCTGAAGATTAAAAATTCTGTCTGTCTTTTATATCTTCACTGATAACCTTCCTCCTTGCCAGGAGCTACGTGCTCAGACATGCCTCCAAGGCCTGCCCGTGGCCACTCCAGGCATCTACACAGCTCTGCCAGCACAAAGGTACACTTGTTCTCCTGCTTCATTTACTGTGGACAAGCCACCTTCCTAATGTCATGACCCTGCAATACAGTTCCCTCATGTTGCAGTGACCCCCAAACCAAAAAATAATTTTGGTGGCTACTTCAAAACTGTAATTCCAAATAAATAACATTTTCTGATAGCTATAGGCAACCCCTGTGTTTTGGTGGTGTGACCCCTGTTTTGGTCATATGACCCCCGCTGGGGTCTCTACTCACAGGTTGAGAACCGCTGCTCTAGAGGGAGTTTTCAGTAGTTTAACCAAACTGGTCTCCAGGCGGGCCTGGTCTGACTACTAAGTTTCAGGGCTAGTGGGGAGCTAGGCACCTCCTTCTCTGGGCATCAGAGCACTCCTCCTGTGTGCTGGCTGACGCTGGGCCGGAAAACTCAACTAGAGGTTCCTCAGTTAGATCCTGAACATTGTGAGCAGCAGCCCAGCTCGTACTCTGACCCCTGCCTGGATGCTTGATCAGTGAGCTATTCAGGCAGGAAGGAGGGTTGTTGACAGTCTCCACAGAGTCTAGTATGTGCACATATTTATGTAACTGTCATCAGCTTAGTCGGGCCAAACAATGGAAAATGCCAGCACAACTCTGCCTCCCTGCTGAATTACCTTGTATTGTAGTCTTTCTTTTTTTGGTGGCCGGCTCAGCTAGCTTGGGCGTGGGGTAGGGTGGTGGCTGGCACAGCATGTGGTGCCAAGGATCGAACCATAATCCATGTGCTTAAGCTTGCCTGAACAGCTGCTTTAGACCACTGAACTAACTTGCTGGTCCTACCTTGTAGTCTTGACCAGATTTACTCTGCAGTGTGGAAGAAACATTTAGGGAGACAGACTGGATTTTGCGAAAGAGTCCTGGTTTTGATCCATGCTGAACCACTCCCTCCACCTTCAGCGCCAGCTGCTGGTTATTCTGGACAGCAATCGGCTCTGCAGGGTTCCGGGGGGATGGCGACAGAGCAAGCTGGAATACAAACACCTGGTAAATGCCAGCAACCAAGAGTGGCTTCCTTCTGACAAACTGCCAATCACATCCTGACACATTCACGAGAGCGAGTCTTTCCCCAGGACCCTGCTTCGGGCACACCAGTGGGGTCAGTGTCACACTTCCGCACCTTTCAGCCAGACCTCCGCTTTGTTGAAGGGGAAAACAGTGAAGCCACTACTTGCCAGCTTATGGTGGCCATGGCTCTGCTGATGAACCACTTCCAGTAGGGAGTGGCACTGTGTGCATTTTCATGTGCAGATACTGCCTTTGTGCTCTTGGGTAATGAGTGTAGAATTCTAGGGTCATATGCATAATGAAGTCATTAAAATCTCTACAAATGGACCAAATGATTTTTTTTTTTTTTCTAGTGCTAGGGACTGAACCCAGAGCTCTGTGTATGCTAATGAAATACTATTTTAACCTTTCCTTAGAGTAGTTCTTTAAAAAGCTATTAAAAATTCCAGACATAGTTTAAATACAAAAAGCTCAAGCTTTGCTAAAGGAAAAGATGGAAGAGACTGGAGTTTCTGAATTACACTGAGCTGCTAAACCAGTTAACTCTGGAAACTTCTGGCTTCTGGTCTTCTCTAGATAATCAATTTTCCTGATTATTATCAGAAGTGGTAATTTCCTTTCTTCTTCACATAATTTTTTATCTGAATCAAAACTACGTTTTGAGGGGCTGGGGAAATAGCTCAGGGGCATAAGTGCCTGCCTGGCAAATGTAAGGTCCTGAGTTAGATCCCCAGTTCTTAAAAAAAAAAAAAAAAAAAAAAAACCCCAAAAAATGAACTAGCTTTTGAATTTTGAGTAGTTTGAATATGTCAAAATACTAAGTACGCCCACTGGTCAGTTCCCCAAAAGCTAACATGTAGTGAAAGGCAGACTGGTGACATGTCCCAGCCCTGATTAAGTTTCAGTAGGGCCTGAAAGGGCCACTCGGTCAGACTCTAGATCCTCACAGACCGGTATGATAAAACCACTACCTTATTCTTGTTAGCAGGAGACAAAGGATAGGCTCTAGTTACCCAAATGCCTGACTCACTGCACATGGCACCAACAGTTGAAAAGGCAGGAGGTTTAATTCTTAATCCCATTCCTTTCACCAAATCTCTTAATAAAGGAAAAGCCATAAACTAAAGGTTGTAGATTTTTAACAAAGCCAAACTTTAGGTTTTGAAATGTAACTAGGAAATAGGCGGCTTTCAAAACTGTGCTAACCTCATTCTTCCTACCTTACCTTGATGCTGGTAGACTGCAGTTTCTGGAAGAAGTATCTCTGGAACGACAGGGGGACTTTCAGCAAAGCAATGATGGCATTGCAGAGGCAAGCCGTGTGCTGAGGGGAAGACAAAGAGATCATCTGAGTGCAAGTTTGTGGATTTCATCATTAAGTGCTGATTAGGGCTACAGCTCCTACAGATCAGGCCGAAAGCACACACCGACCAGGAAAGGGGCACTGCAGCGGAAACTGTGTGTATCTCCCTCATCCCTCATGCCAAGAGGGTACAGCTTTAGGGTTCTGCTTTATCTTGAACTGTATTCGATAAGAAATAGAGATGGGAGAAAATCCACATTCCTCCCTGGGTGAATTTCACACTTCTATAGACTACAGAGCTACCTGACAAACTGGACACTTTGAAACACGGACTAAATGCCACGTGGCAGGGTATGAAAGTGTGGTAAACAAGCCAGGGCACTATGCGCAGACTGAGCCCAACTCCAGGCTCATGTGGGACCTTGGCTCTGAGCTAGCTTATTCTTACTCCCTTCCCATTAGCAGGTAGCTTCTTTGGTGGGTCCCTACAGTGGGCAACAGTGGAAACTTACCAGGATTCAAATTAAGGATGACTACAGTAGCCTGACTTCATGGAATTCTGAAACTTTACTTTTTGTACACAGTGCCACTCCCTACTGGAAATGGGGTCTTGCTATGTAGTCCAGGCTGCCCCAGCTTCCCAAGTGCTGGAAATACAGGAATGTGACACCATGCCCAACTCCGCCACATTAATAAGATGCCTTTAAAACCTGCTACACACAGTTAACTGTATTTTGAAAACCGCAGGCCAATTGCAGATTCAGAAACATGACAGTGAATACTTTAGTCTTAGGGAAAAGGGTCATAGAATATAAGAGTTCCAAGACATTTTAAAGATTACTCAGGCTAATTTTCCACTTTGCTGATGACACAGGCCACACTTGGGAAATCAGACAAGTTGGGACAAGAACCTATAATGCCTGCCTGACTCCTTTGTAATTCTATTTCATTAATGATTTACAAACTTAATGGAAAAACACTAATGAGAAGAAAAAAAAAAAAGGAATAGAAAAAAAAGACCCACTAATGCACTATCAGAACGTTACTGTAGGCGAAGAACCATTCCTGTGTGGACTTCCTTTTCCTCTTTCCTGTTTTTATGCCCTCAAGACACTGTCGTGTGACACGGGAGGCTGCCTGGACTTCGAAGCTGGAGCTTCTGGGCAGAATGGGACTAGCTGCCCAGACTCTATAAACACAGCTGGTTTTACAAATAATTTTAAATGTATGTATGTATGCATGCATGTATGTATGTATGTATGTGTCTCTGTGTATGTCTGTATGTATGTTGGCTTTCTGTCTCACTATGTAATTTGGGCTGGCCTCCAAATCATGGCAATCCTCTTGCTGCAGCCTATGGAGGGCTAGGATTGTAGGTGTGCGCCTACAATCTAAAACAGAGCTTCAAAACATTGGGCATTATGGCCAAAAGCCAGAAAAAAATCTTCAGGCAGGCAAACATTTTGTGCCCAAGGGACTCTCAGCATATATCAGGTAAGCATAACATAGCTGTAAGGCGCTGCTCCTGCTCTCCAGCTTTTACTGCTAGAGCAACACCTGTCTGTGGCAGGGCCTGTGGGTCCACAGCAGACAGAAACATCTGAAAGGAGCACTGAATGCACCAGGAATGACTGCAGGGCAGCGATGCTGTGCCACAGGTTCCTCACCACTCCTCTAGGCTCTTTCCTGCAGAAAGTCCCTATGTTGCCTTTTAAATGAGGGTTGGCTGTAGGTGCTACAGTGCCCCACAGGCATATGTGGACTGTCACTAAGGCTGCTTGGGACACCTCTGTAGAAGGAGATTACTAATTTATTATTATTATTATTATTTTGTGATACCAGGAATTGAACTCAGGACCCTGCATTTGCCAGGCAAGTGCTTATTCTACTGAGCTATCTCCCCAGCCTAGATTTTGTATTGGGAATCAAACTCAGGACCTTGTGCTTGCCAGGCAGGCGCTGTGCTGCTGAGCTAGACCCCCAGCCCCGTAGGAGATGACTACTAAGTGGCACTCTGAAGGTGGTAAACTGCATACCATGAGAGTAAACAGCAAGGGGCGAATGTTCCTCTTAAGTCCATTGGCTATTTCTCAGTCTTTGTATGTTCTGACTGCTGCAGCAGCGGGCAAATATCTTCCACAGACCCCCAACACACCTGGTGCCTTGTCTAATTCTCCTCCTCTCCACCCTACTTCCTAGGTGCCTCTGCTGTTCTCTTCCCTTCATTCCCCATGTTCTGCCTGGGCAGTGCCCCTTCCCCAAGGACACATAGGAGGGCAATGCTCATGGGGTCTGTCCCATCTGCAGCTTGGATTGCCCCAAGACAGCCCCATGCCTGCAGACAAGATGTCAATGGCTTCTGCCACCCTGAGCATTCTATCTCAGTATACGGTTGCCTGCAGGCATTTGAGCTGGAGACCTAGAGGTTTCCAGAAGTCATGCCTTCAACCTCACATCTAATTAAAGTATGACCCTAACCCCTAAGTATCTTCTATAAGTATCCTCTTCTCATTCCTATGGCCATTTTATGAATTTGGCCTTATTCAGGATTATTGCAAAAGGATTCTTATCCTTTCTTCCTCCAATTTCAAGCCCTTAAGTAAGACATTATCTGTTATGCCCACATACATTAATACCCAGTGCTTTCTTAACTAGTTATTTCCCTCACCCATTTAAAATTCAAAGGCTCCTCAGTGCCTCTGGGATAAAGTCCAAATTCCCCAATGCTATATAGTTCAAAGCCTTCTGTTGCTTGCTCCGCCCCCTTTACACTCACCTGTCTCGTGGCTGGCCTGCTCACACTGTGGCAGCCCTGTGCTACTCCCTGAAGACACTATGCCATGCCATCCACCACTGCTCTTGAAAATGTTCTCTGTCTGATAGTCCCCACCCCTCCTTATCTGTCTGGAAAATTCACATGTGAAACTGTCTTCTCCTGGAGCTGGACCCCACCCAAGTTTACCAGTTCTGTGTTTTCTTCCTTTTAAAAATGTTTTAGGGGCAAAGTCTCATCAAATTGCCCAGGCTGATTTTAAACTTTGGGTCTTCATGCCTCTGCTTTCCAGAGTGCCAGGATTACAGGCACACACGTGGATCCCTTCCACGTGACATTGCTGTCTTGTGCAGAACCCTAACTGCATGTGCACTATGTTGCTTATGAAAGCTTTCTGTCAGATGATGGAAGACCTTGTTTCTTTTTTCTGTTCCTAGGATCCAATAATAAATGTCTGAACATCATCTAGGTGCTTACGAAGTACCAATTATATGAAATAAAATTTGCAAGAGAATGGCACACAAACATTAACTACTCCTTATATGGTAGAAATTGTGCTAGAAAGCGCACATTATTTAACCTTAACAGTAATGGAGAGGTAGGTTAATTGTGCGTCTCGTATAAAAAGGACATTAAATAGATTTGTCTGAAGTTGCAGATCTGCTAAGCGTCAGAGCTGCCATTTGAACCTACTTCTCAATGAACCGAGGGCTCTTTTCTGTGTTCTGTGCCTCCGGGCAGACCCCTTTCCTTCTCACCATTATGTTAAGGGGATTTGCCAGCAGCAAAGTGAAGTTGTGGTCTGGTATGTGTTCAGTTTCTCAGGGTGGTGCTCAGCAGGATATGGAAACATTCACTTCTCAGCAGGATGCACTTCCCCCTCGGCTTGTCTGTACAACCTCCCTTTGCAGCCCAGTGCAGTGGCAAGTGGCTGTGTCCAGGACTCAACAAAACATTACTGACAGTTTCACATGGTAAGCAGTGTTATCACAGGGCATACCAACCCTTATATCTGATGAAGAACTCACCCTTCTGACTTCCTCTGAAATACCTGACAATGGGTGAGAGTATAAAGTGAGAAGAGCAGAAGCCAGGAGGGAGCTACAGGGCCTGTCAGCATCTACCATAGGAGCAGGAGAAGCAGAACTCTCTCTGGTGCCAAGTTCAGAGGCTGACGGATATGGACTCAACAACTGTGTCCTGAATTCCTATGTGGAAATTCTGATGGTTTAGATCTAGTGTCTCCCAAACTCTGCTGGGCGGGCAGCCTGGTAAGAGGTGGGCAGTGGGCTGAGACCCAGAAGGCTGCAGTTTCCTCCCTGTACCTCAGCTTCCTGCCAGTCAAGACTGGAGCAGCTTTCTTTTGGTCCTTCTACCATGCTGCCTCTATGCTGGACACTACTAAAAGCCAAGCCCACACGCACCTCTCCTCCTCTAAGTTGTGGGGGTGGAGTCCTTTGGTCCAGCCATGAGAAACTGACTGCAACAGCAAAGAGAAACTCTCCAAGGTACAAAGCTCAGAGCCTCAATGCTAAAAATTTGCTATGGATTTTAGGGACCAGGGAGATAGCTCAGTAGAATAAGCACCTGCCTGGCAAGCGCAGGGTCCTGAGTTCCATCCTCAGTACCGGGGGGGAAAAAAAAAAAAGGTTTAAGGTCTGTGTCTCTTCAATTTCACATGTTGAAGCCCTGACCTCCAGTGTGACAGTGGTTGGAGGAGGGGTTGCCAACATGGGATCAGTATCCAGTAAGTACAGGAAAAAGAGATCCCAGTGCTCAGTCTTCCTTCCTGCCACATGAAAACAGTGCCAGTCCACAGCCACCTGCCATCTAGCCTCCAGAGTACGAGCCATTGATGTTTGGTCTTTGATGCATTTACCACAAGGCCATAATACATTTGTCTCATACATCTTGCTGCCAGTGTAAGTATCAGGCATAATTTAGCCCAGTCTACCTTAAAGTCTTTGGAACACTCAAATTAGCTTATGTCTGGGAAAAATCACCTATCACAAAGATTTTTTGATAATACAATGTTGACCACTTCAGGTTGCTATTAGCAGCATATTGAAAATGAAAACAGCAAAAGATGTGGAGCAGCCCTTGCTGAACAGCTTTCCCACTGCTGAGCAGCTCTGAGCTGGGCCAATGTAAGTGCTCATTCCTGGGCTGCATTCCCAGAGAGACAGTTACAGGTCTACAGTGGGGGACACATATTGGTGATGTTTTAAAAAGCTCCCCACATGACTGCATTTTGTCACCAAGGGTGAGAGCTATTCTAACTTCATTTGATTTCACAACAGTGCCACACAGTTCTCCAGACATGGGCACAGGGAGCTTAAATGGAAGTAAAGCCCACTTGCCATGTATGAGACCGGGGTGTACTTCCGGTTCAGTGACTCCACCTCCTCCAAGACACGAGTGTACACAGCCGTCATCCTCCGCTCGTACTCACTGTCAGCGTGGGCTGCTCCCGCAGCCCCATACTCCTGGAAGCTGGAGGGAAGATAGGCATCAGTTTCTTGGCTATTTCAGTACACTACTTCTTTCAGTTCCCAAATGTATCAAGCATTCTCCATGCATTCTCAATTAATTTTCCAAGTAATGGGTTTATTTCCTTTTATAGATAAGGAACCTGAGGCCTGGGGAGGCTTATTTGCCTACACTTGTAACTACTAAGGGGCAAGAGGAACTTAAACCCAGGCCTGACTTCAGTTAGGGACTGACCCCTGGGCACTGCACACTCAGCTAAGCACTCTACCACCAAGCTTCATCACCAGGCCTTTTAGTTTTTTGAGATGTGGTGTTGCTAAGTTGCCTAGGCTGGGCTCAAACTTGTGATCCCTCTGCCCCAGCCATAGGAGGAACTGGAAGCACAGGCTCAGATGAGGTGACTAACCCGTTTCTGTGAGGTAGTATACAAGTATCAAAATTTGTTGCTCCCAGGAGGTGGAGAGTAACACATTTGAAAAGGTAATTATCGGAACCGGCGGGATGGCTCAGTGGTCTAAAGCGCCCGCAGGCAGCTGCAGAGACTGCTGTTCGATCCCCGGCGCCGCATGCTGCGCCAGCCCTGCCCTTGGGGCGGGCTGAGCCGGCCATAAAAATAAATAAAAAAAAGTTCTGAAACAAGAAAAAAAAAAAAAAAAGAAAAGGTAATTATCAATATCCATAAGAATGTGTAGGGGTATGCTGGCAAATTCTGGGAAGAGCTGAATCTAGATTTTTTCCTTTTTCCTCTAATTTCCAACTCTCAGATTTCTGAAATATTTCTAAGTGAGATAAGAGAGCAACTTTTGCATCTTGACTAAACCTTGGAAGTTTTCATGAGGGCTATTTAAAATGCAACATAGGTAACTTAAATATGCTGGGTGTTAACACTATTATTCTTATATCCATTCAAGGCCTTGTACATATAAGGCTCTTCAGCTGGGCATTTCATACAGTTTCTCACTTGATTTTCAAAGCTATTCTCAGAAACAGGCATCATTTTCTAGAGTTTATGCAGTTTTGGTTCAATGAGATCAAAAGTATTCCGAGTAGTGGTAAGAGATCGTGTTCACATCTGCCTGGCTCCAAAGTTCTGTTCCCTGCTTCACATCATATTTTAAGTTCTACTAGGGCAAGAAATAAAATTACTAAAATGGATCAGTAAGCAGAAAAATAAAAGAACCAAGTGGTTTAGTCTGGGAGCAGCTAGCACTTTCCAACAGATAACAAAGGTCTTAGTAGTGACCAGAAACAAAACGATGAGTCAGGACTTTCAGGTAGAGAAACAGAGTGTTTTACAGACAGCATTTCTTTGAAAAAGCTGCTCATAGAATCTCAGTCCTTAGTAGAATAGATTTATTGACAGAGCAATATTCCAAAATACACATATCTCATTTCAATGACATAGATATAATTAATGACTTTGATTTATGACTCATCTTTCTTTTCATATGTACAGTTCTGTACATCCTGTTTAGAGCCTCATTGTCTTTGTACAGTATGCTTTGTTTATATACTTGTATAGTATGATACAGTATAGTAGTATAGTTTTGTTTTGTGTTACAACATTGCATGTAAGAGCTATCAAATAAAAGGTGGAGTTTCCTTTGACTTGTTCTGAATATTGTATCGTGCATGATATCTATGGCTTCTCATTTAGCAATGAATTCATTTAAAGACTTAATTGCAGGAGTATTAATTAGGCTGTTAAATGAGTTGCACATGTATGATATTCATTGGAAAAACAATACAGCATTCTCTTAGTCATTTTGAATAATTAGTTATGAGAGCCGGAAAAATAATTTTCATAAAACAATGCCAGAAATATCTTTTGGTCTGGAAAACCAGTGAATAAAATTTTCAAGTTCAAGCTTAACTGTATTAACTCAGTATTTTCCAACAAATTTTAGTTACATAAGTTGTTCATATCCAAACAATTTCTTCCCAGTTATTTTTCCAATTCAGTGTTCTGAAAATAGGAGGCAAGAGGCAAGGAGACAATGGAGAGAAAATGCATGTTTTGTCATTAGTTATGCAACCTAGGGCAAACATTTGGAAGAGTTCTTGTTTTTTCTTCTGTAATTTCTTTTCAAAAACACTGTTGTAATGAGTAGGTAAAACATCGTATTTTCAAATGTTTTTTGTGTTAACTATTACCTTGCTGATTCTGGATCCAAAATCAGGGCTTCTATTGTGTGAGATATCAGTAAGCAGCTCTGCTGTTGTCTATATTAATGTTAAGGTTGTACCGCATACTTCACATTATCTGAGCATTAAGTAGGTCATAATGAGGTTGTATTTTTAGTGAAAGTAATTGTGTTTTTCCAGCTCAATTGGTTTCAGGCTCTATTTTTCCCTTTTAAAGGCTACATGTTGTCTTTCCTGTGATCCTCATACTGTCTCAGGGGAGTATTTCAAAGGCTACGTAATAGGAAAGAGAAACGAGCCAAGAGGCCAGTGATTTATCCACAGACACTCTTGTTTTCATCTGTCTTAGATCTACAGGCTTTTCATGAAAGTTTGACACAAGTAAACAACAACAAAAGTTTTGTGTTAAAAAAAAAAAAAGCCAACATTCTGCAGAACCTGCTCTTCCATGGTTCCTAAGCTACGGCTCAAGATGTCAAGTCCACAGAAATTGTATACACATTTTGGGAGGTAGGTCATACATGCATTTTATACTACAAAGGACCCACACCTTCATTAAATTTTAATCAGTAAGTCAAAGTGCCAAGAACTATTGGCTGGCAATTCTACAACTACTTCAAAATAGTTGGATCTTTTCCTTTCCAAAACTGATTTGAAATTGCTGTAAGAAAATCTGGAGAATTTAAAGGGAGCTTAGGGATCAAAAATGATGACTGATGTTCCAAAAAGATCATTACCAAAGATGATGAGAAGTAGGGTTGTTAGCACAAAGGAAGGAGGCTGGGGTAAAACAATCTTTTCTGGTGGAAAATGTATTGTGCTGTGTATGGCAGAACACAAGGCCTGCCACCCTCCATACCAGCAGGAGATGGCTTGCGTTTCTGGCTGTTTGTTTTGAGATGCATTCTTGCTCTACAGCCCAGGCTGGCCTCAGGGGCCCAAGCCATCCTCAGCCTCCAGAGGAGCTGAGGTGACAGGTGTATGCCACTGTGCCTGGACCTGTAGCTGTGGATGCTCTTCCTGGAGGTAGGGAAAGGCTATCATTGAGTCACCATGTTTGGTATATTTTAAAAGCAAGACAGGTTAGCATTATTCTCATACTAAATTTCAAAGGGAAACTATTAATAATAAATTTGAGGGTTATCTAATATATACTCTATAGTTAATCAGATTGAAGTACTTAGTCTACATCTAAGACTACTTCTCAAGAAAAAGAAATACTGAGGCAGACTTAGGATACAGCTCTACATTCCTCAATGTGGCCGAATCAGCATCAAAAGACGCTTGATAGAGATCTCCATATCGGGAAGCTAGGGCTCTGAATTCTTCCATGGACTGTTTCATCTATGGAGAGGGAAAAACAGCAGTGGTGACAAACATGCTATTGTTATTGTATTAACTACGCAATTATTAAAAAAACGAAGCCACCCCAAACAAAGATTCAAAGAAACATTAAACTCTTATTCTTCCATGCATTTTCCTAAATTCATTACATGCAATCAAAGAATGGGAAATATTATAAATGTTCGTATGCTTTCAGCAACCTAGATGTTGCATCTAGTGACAAAAATCCTTGGCAGCTTTTTCATGTTCCACTATAATAATGACTGCAATTAGAGGCATTTCAAAATTTTTAAAAATGTAATTCCATTTTCTTAGAGGCCACCAGTCACCAGATCAGCCTATGTGGCAAGCCAGGTGGGTGATACATTTGACACAATGTCTGAGTCAAACCACTGATTTCAACTTTCAGAACTTTTCATCACACACCTGGCTCACATCTAACACCTCTAATGCAAATAAAATCTACAATGAAATGAAAGATAAGACATGCCTGATTAGAGATGCGACCACATCTCTGAAGGTCATTTCCTAAGGTCATGGCAACTGTAGTGGCAATTGCTGGGGGAGGGCTTGTCTTTAGGCTATTGCAGGTACAGATGAGTTGCGAGAAGGCTTGTAGAAGATCAATCCTGAGTTTCACAAATTCACACTGAAAACTTAAAGGATTCAGTGGGGTACTAGCAGCCTGGAATGAAGAAGATATATGGTAGTATTTACATCTTACTCTACAAAGAAAGATGCTCTTCCTAGGTCTTTTGTAAAAATGTGCACTTGTCTAATGAAATATCATTTCATGGGCCTGCGATCAAATGTATAAAAACTACACTTAACGCTTACTTTATTAAGATATTGAAGAAGCCATTTTCATTGCTTTAATCTCTCAGATGTGACTTGATTTGCTTTTGTAGGGTGATAAATTTAACACCCATAACTTCAGAAGGGTTGGGGTACATGTAAGTATATACAACAATATTGTTACATAAACACAGTACATACTGTCTTACTGGGCAGAAAATACTGGCAGACTTATTCTAACATGCATTATAAAACTGAAAGAGCAGGAGGATGTACTTATGGGAAAGATGTGCTGCTACTCTGACTTATTTTTGACTAACAGGAAATATTTGACTGATGAGGTAAGACAATTACCTTGAAAGTGAGTGCAATCATGGATCACGTTAATACTGAAAGAAATGTTCAAAAAGAACACGGAAAACTTTGACAAAGTCAAAGACTTTAAAAGGCAGTATTACCCAAGAAAGTGTTTAGGAAAAATACTTAAGACTACTGAAAACAGAAATATAATATTGTAAACAATCACAAAGAGACAAGGGTATTTTGCATGCTCCTTTTTTTTTTTTTTTTTTTAAAAAAACACTGGAGCTCACACTTTAACAGCAGTTGGTTATCAGGTCAGCAGATAAAAGGAACAAGGTGTACAGTCAAAATCATCCTAAACATTCTTCAAGAAGGCACCCTTTCTGCTTAGTGCAGACTGGTGTCCCCATATCAGACTTCTAATACCTCCTCTCTGGACTAAGCTGACAGAAATGTCCTCCATATTTACACTGCTTGCTGTCATCCTTCCCTATTGCTTCTCTTGCCTTTTTTTGTTTTTGTCAAACACATAAATTTGTGGTAAAATGCAAATAATGTTACTCTCATTTTCCGATTTATAGTACATATTTTATTTTGTGAACACAGCTAAAGAACCCAATGAGGCTAAGAAGAAAGCAACTTGATAAGCTCATTAAACACACACACACACACACACACACACACACACACACACACACACACACACACGTAAAAAGTACATGAAAACGTTGTCATCGTGTATTAAGTATACATTTAATCATGGCCAGGCATGATGATGCATGCCTGTCCGAGGGGCTGAGGTAGGAGGATTGCCAAATCTTGGAGGCCAGCTTGGGGTATATAGTGAGTTCAGGGGCAGCTTGAACTACACTGCAAGTCCTTGTCTCAAAAAATAAAAACAATATTTAATTGTGCTAAGTACATTTACTTTGTGAAAGAGTTCTCGTTTTCATCTTGCACAACTGAAACTATACTTTCCCTGCGCTACCCAACTAAGCCCCTGGCAAGTGACCACCATTCTATCTTCTCTTGCTATGGATTTGACTACTTTAAAAGCTTTTTGGGGTGTTTTTTAGTTTGTGCTGTGTTAGAAACTGAACCCCAGGCTTCACTCGTATTAGGTAAGCACTGTGTCACACCCCAGCTCCTAAACCCCTTTTGTAATTATTTTTAAGAAGCAGGACAATATTGTTTGTCACTGTATTGAGAAATTAAACGCTTAATGCTGGGGTCCCTATACACACACTCTGAGCAGGTGAAAAGCATGGTCTGATAGTTAACTGTGGGCTCAAATTAAGTAGCAAATATCTGATTGGCTTAGCATAGTCTAAGTGTGGCTGAACAGACCTACAGACAAAGGCTCACCTGGAATAGGTGGCGCCAACTAACAGGGTTGTAGCCTGGACAGAATAAAAAGAGAAAGGACAAGGACATTTTGCTTCTGCTTCTTTGGAGGACGTGCAGTCCTTGCCACTGTCTTCGACATGCATCTCAAAGCTTCTCGCTCACTCTTCGGGCCCCCTTTGGGTCCCAATACAAACTTGCACAGTACTCTGCAGTGAGCTCCAGGTCTTCCACCTCTGACTGATGATTCTGGCTCTCCAGGGTAGACACAGATATATAACAGTAGAGCTTTTCTTTAGTGAACCCTAACTGATACATGTGGTCTTCAGAGCAGTCGGAAAGCCAAGGGACAGCTACTGCTTGCTTGCTGCTTCAGTGTCTCTTGTCTGCTTGCCCTGGACTACTTCTCTGTGACAGCCCCAACATAGCACCAACCACCATACCCTGGAGTCAGCCAACTATGGACTGGCTCTACAAACTGTGAGCTGAAATAAACCTTTCCTCCTTATAAATAAAATAAAATAAGCAAGTCAGTCCATGCTTATATGTACTCAAGGAAAGCCACTCCCAAGTCCACACTTGGCAAGTGAACAGATTAAACAAAACTCTTCAAAAATCCCTGACACAATAATAGGACCAGAGATGTGTGAAGTTTCCAAGCGCCATACTTCTCCTTTACATAACTCTTAAAGACAGGATAATCTCCTTGTTTTTAAGAGATAAGGTTTCTTGTTGCACAAGCTGGCTTTAAACTCCTAGGCTGAAGTGATCCCCTGCCTCAACCCTCCTGGGTCTTCAGGAATGTGCTATCTATCTATCTATCTATCTATCTATCTTTATTACACACACATATATATCTCAAAGCACAGTATTTGATACATAGTTCTTAAAATCTGTGGAACAAAAGAAGTCTAATTTTAAAGAAGAAAATTTAGGGCCCAGTGAGGAGCTCCCTCTGATCATGCTGAGATGGTGACAGAACTGAGAGCAAGTCAAAGGTATTCTGTTTGTCAATTAAGTGCTTTCTTCCTATGTTATAATTCAGTCCTTAATTACTGCGAAGCCTCATTAAACGCATATACCACAAATCATTATGAGTATTAAACATTCAACAGAATTTTTCACAAAACTTATTCCATCTGTTTCTGTGACCCTATTGGCTTCATATTTTCTTTAATGAATTATTGCTCTGATATCAATTTTCTACTTCAGCTAAACTAGAAAATTTTTATTAACCTGGAGTAATAATCATACCTTGTAAACTTTTTGTGGCTTTCATTTATTAGCCTGACTTACAGAAAAACAATTTTCCCAGAATAATCAAGGGCAAAGAATCACAGCGGTCAACACTACCTTTAAAATGGAGAGGTGGATGGGCTGGCTCGGTTAGCTTGGGCAAGGTACTGGGTTCCATTCCCAGTATCACCAAAAATAAAAAAGAAAGGCAAGGGAGGGAGGGAAGGAAAGTAGAAGGAAGGGGAAAATCCTTATGTAGTTTTGTTTTAAATTGCCATTAATTAATTCTAACCCAAAAATAAAAATTGTACTTTAAAAAAAATAGGTGCTCCACAGTGGCCTTAATATTGTCTCTTTTGTGATATGCACACTTGTTTTCCTTTGAGGTATCTCGTTTGAGATAGCCCAAAATTAAAAATAGTTTAAGGCCAGCACAGTCACACATGCCTATAATCTCAGTACTTGGGAGGCTAAGGCAGAACCATTGTGAGTTCAAGGCCAGCTTAAACTACACAGCAAGATCCTGTCTAAAAAATTTTTTAGATATGTCATAAAAGGATATAAACAAGTTTATATCCTACAAGTTCTGTAGCTCTTTCCTAGTACATTCAATTTTTAAAAGTTGTAGGACAATACTTTTAAAATGTTGATTATATAGCCTCTATAGAAAAAGTCCTCTGAGGAGTGCAGAGAATTTTCATTTTGGGAACAAGTTCTTACTCAGAAATATAACTGATTTCCAGGATGTAAGAAATGCTAAGGATCTCAACTCTCTGCAACTCTTTTATTTGCTTAGAAAACATAAATTGTAGCGATTATTATTTTTTAACTTTATTTATGTTAAGGCTAGCTCAGCCTACCCTAGGGGTCTGGTGCAGCATGTGGTGTGAGTAATCGAACCGCGGTCCCTGTGGTTGCCTAAGCTTGTCTAAGCAGATGCTTTAGATTGCTGAGCTATCTTGCTGGCCCCAATTGCTTATTATTAATCTGGAAATCACAGGAGAGTAAAAAGTGGTACAATGGAATCCTTGATAATTATCTCTAAAGCAAGAAAATACTGAGCTGGGGATGTAGCTTCATAGGAGAACACTTTCCTAGTATGGGAACCCCTAAAACCACAAAAATAACTGAGACACCCCATTTTCTTAGTGAGTATCTGCCACCTATGAGCTGGGGCCAGAATACATTTGATGGAGGCCCTGGCTGGAAGCTTACTAAGAGGGACCTCTCCACACCACTGATCCTTTCCGCACAGCTCCATCAATCCTCTCTATACGTGGCACTTGGTACTTAGGAACAACAGGGGAGGGCCTAGTTTATGGCCATGACTTCTTCAATTACTTTGAAGTTGCTACATGTACACATCAACAGCTTTCTCAATTCGTTAAGATAGGAAAGCCCAGAAAGAGAAGGGAGAGAATTCTCCAACAAGTCGCTATCACTAAAAATTAGGAGGACTTACTGTCAAGGAAGCAATACCCTTGTGGTAGTATTTTAAAGCCTCGGCAATGCAAGACAGTGCTGAGCTGTAATTCTCCTCCTGCAGCCCGGTGAGACACTGCTCTGCATGTGAGAACTCCTTCAAACTGTTCAGCCAAAAGTAGAAGTGTTCCGAGGCGACCTGAGTCAGCAGGCTTTGATAAAGCTCTCTGGCCATATCGTGATTACCCTAAAAAAGGAAAATAGAAAATGAAAGGAAAGAAAGAAAAAGGAGCAGAAAGAGCAGATGATGAGGTTCTTACACTTGAAAGAGTTGATGCAGCAGGTCACAGAGAAACCCAAGCCTCCGATGAGCCTGAATAATCATTTCTCATATTACATAATTCTCTTGGAAAATATGCTAAGCTGCTTTTATATAACATGATGCCCAAAGTGCTTTACCAAAAACAGTTCTAAAGAGAAGGTAAATGGAATGAACTATAACTCAGGTTAGGATTTAGTTTATACTATGGGAAGTAAAAGTCACACATGCTGTGTCATTCCGGGAGAACCATCAGTGTGGGAGTTATGTGGGGGAAACCCGGGTACTGCTTAACCCTGGAGCCACGAAGGGCCCATGCAGTGTAGTGCTGATGCTGGGGCTAGTTTGCTGCTGTAATCAGTGGCTCCACCAACCGCCTGGAGGGTTGTCCCCAAATGACTTTTGCACTAACCAGGCTTTGCATTTCTTCTCAAAGAAAGGTAGGAAAAACTGGGGCTTGCAGAATGGCTGAGGCAAGTATGGCACACAAAACCCCTCCTGTTTCTACTTAAGAATCAGAAGGCTGGACGGTAAGAAAAGCACAACGTGCAAGGAGGACAAAAATAGTATAGGCGAGGCCTTGCTCTGGACAACACAAGGCAAAGTTCAATGTGCTAACCGCCTGAAGGGGGCAGAGCTCACACCTTAGCTTCCTCACAGCGCCAGCACGTACACAGCAAAACATGCACCACTGCCTTCTGAGAAAGGCTAACAGGTCTTTTTTTTCACCATATCCAGAACCCTAAAGAAAAGCACTTCCCTTTCATTTTAGGTTTTGATTCAAGTAATAATCACCACAGAATCCAGGGCATGTGAGCTGACAGATTCATAGAAGTCCCCAGAAGGGAGATGCGTACCATCCTGGAGGCCTGCCTGGCGATGCGGTACACAGTCCACCCGTTGGACACACTTTCAAGCTGCTGCTTAATCACGGCCTTGACTTCAGCAGACAACGCTTTCTGGCTGGCCACAAAAATCACCGTGGCCAAACTCACCTAATCATAACCAAGTAAGAAAAGCAAGAACATCAAGCAATTGTACCCAATGTCACAGACAGCCAACCCAACAGGAACAAAAGTCAATTACAGTCCATTTAAAAGAACAAAATTTCTTTTCCATTAACATTTAATTTTCATTTTGAGAAGTTTCTGAGCATTCCACTGATGTACAGCACAGTTTATAAAATCAAATAATTATAAACCATGCTCATAAATAATGGTATAATCATACAATAAGATACTATGTAACAGTGAACTGGATAAATCAGATACACTTATTACTACAATGACTAACAAAACAAGGAAATTACAACTGATTATGTATAGTATAACATTTATGTGAAATAAAAATATCGAAAGAAATATTACATATCATCTTGGACTATATTTCAAGTTCATAGAAGTGTATCATGCCTGGGGATCAGAGATGTCAAATCCATGACAGACTTTATCAGCCGAACTAGAAATGCTCTGAATTCTGGAAGTGCATATGCTTTGGATTTCTACTTCTAAGTAGTTCAGATTTTAGATTTCTGGGTTAAGGTCACTCAACTTAAATGTTCATACTGTCAATTCTGTTTTGACTTCATCATGCTCCTGATTTCAGGTAACAACTTTACCCAAATGTTTGCTTTTTAAAGTTAAACAATATTACAAACTTCTTCAAACAGTCTCCACTGCACCATAGCCTGGTCTCGCAGCAAATGGAGATAGCTAGTCCTTACCAGAAGCTCCTGTTGCTTGTCCGTGGTCGAGCGTCCGATCACCTTGTAGAGCTCCACGAGGTCGCCAAGCATCCCGTCACCCAGCACAGGCAGCTGCATAGCAATGGCTGCCAGGCAATGGCACATCAGGACGCGCGCAGCATCCTGGGCAGTGTGCAACTGAGTCAGCAAGGTCTCCACTACCGACTGGCTGAGGTGGGGCCTGCCCTTGGCCAGCTTCACCATGCAGTTGAGTGCAATCTGCACGCCACCAAGAAAGCAGGCTAGTTATACTCTGAAGGAATCTCAGACATGAAAGAAATGACCCTGGTGACATACTGAGGCCCACAGGTCTCAGCCTGTGAAGTATACTGTGTTTAAGATAACAAGTCAGGAGTACACATCAAAACACTGACTGTTCATTCCTTTATCTTCTTTTTCCTTTTTAAAATTATTATTGTGTGTATATATATATATATATATATATATATATATTTTTTTTTTTTTTTTTTTTTTTTTTGGGGGGGGGGTGGTCCTAGGGATTGAACTCAGGTCCTTGCATTTGCCAAGCAAGTGCTTATTCTACTGAGCTATCTCCCCAGCCCATCTTCTTTTTCTTTGTGGTAGTGGAGATCAAACTCAGGACTTTATGTTTGCCAGGCAGACATTTAAGCCACTGAGCTATTTCCTAAGCCAGTGGTTCTCAACCGTTCTAATCCCATGACCCTGCAATGCAGTTCCTCATGTTGCGGTGACTCCAAACCAAAAAATAATTTTGGTGGCTACTTCAAAACTGTAATTCCAAATAAACAACATTTTCCGATGGCTTTAGGTGACCCCTGTGTTTTGGTCATTCAACCTCCGCTGGGGTTGCGACCCACAAGTTGAGAACCGCTGTCCTAGGCCAATTGCTCATTTCAAGCAAAGCCTATTTTTTAAAATAAGATGGGGCAAAACTATGAGGATACTGTCGAAAAGGTAAATATATACCAAATAAAATGTCACTACAGCTAAACTTTCACTATTTTTAAAGAACTGCTTCTAAAATGAGGTTTATGAACTATACCAGCAAAGCCATGGTAGGTAATAAAATAGCTGCCCCTCATATCCCAAATGCATGAATTAGCTTTTGTGTGCATGTATGTGGTTTCTGGGAAGCAGTTTTCAAAGGAGGTCCTTGGTGATTCTAAGCCACTGAAGTGAGGTCAGGTTTTCACTTTTGTCTCTTTTATTTCTTAGCTGCAATCTAAAAACCAGTTGCGGGCCAGGGTGCTTGCCTGGCAAGTGCAGGGTCTTGAGTTCAATCCCTGGTACTGAAAAAAATAAAATAAAATAAAAACCAGCTGGCTGACCAGCTTCTCGCCCTAAAGCCTGGGTAATGAGATAGCCAGTATTTCCCACCAACAAAATTAGAAACATGGAAATCATGTCAGTTTTTCACAGGTAGCTGATTCTCCTGTCAAGTCTCCAACATCCAGTGTGGGCACCATTCTTCTACCATGACCAAAGGCTCTCCCCAATTCAAATCTCTTGGGAAGAAGTGCACATCAGGCCATCCTTTTTACCACAACCACCCAGTTCTCAGGGTGGTGTCGTCTGGGGCTTGTGCTAAACCTTAGTCTGATGCACAAAAGGTCAAAGTACATCTTGCCCTTTATTAGCAAAGTGGCTTTGTAAAAGTTATATGTATAAGGCTTTAACAGCATGACACATTAACATACACTAACGAAGAACTGTAAATAAAGTTATAGCATATTATTTAAAAATTCTAGTATTTCCTCACTACCTGTAGAATCAAGCATGTTCCTTAGTATATATGTGCTCCAAGATTGAGCTGTATGACTTTTACAATCTCCTATGATGTCACCCAGCCAGAGTAGATGGCTCAGTTCTTTCAAACTAACAGGTATTTTTCTGTTTTCAAGGCATTTATAACAAAGGTCTTTTAAACTTGAACAATCTTTCCTACCTACTGAAATTCTCACCATCTTTCAAGGTTCCACTTGTAACATTCACTTACTGCATCTTCCCTAAGATCCTGAGCTCACCTCAATCTCTCCAACTCTGTCCAGTCACTAGCACTGCACCTTTGCTTGTATTACAGAGAATGCCCTGCATCCTGCTTGGTATCCTTTATATAATGTCAGTATCCCACTCTAGATGGAAAGCTCTTCTAACAAGTAACATTTAAAATTATTCATGCATGTCCCTGGGTCAAGCCCAATATTTCACTAAAATTTAGCAGTATTAGCAAAAGGTTATTTGCTTTTATTTGCTCGTGTGTGTGTGTGTGTGTGTGTGTGTGTGTGTGTGTGTGTGTGGCCAGTTCAGCTCACCCTGAGGGTAGGCCTGGTGTAGCATGTGGTAGTGGGGATCGAACTGTGGTCCTTGTGTGCTTGCCTAAGAAGGTGCTTTAGACCACTGAACTATCTTGCTGGCCCACTTTTAAATGTAGACATATTGTAGTTCTAATGGGATTTTGAGGCCCTCTCAGAATGTATCATCAAACATGTTTACTTTCTTTACCTCCACAACTTTTACTAATCATATCATCATCTTTATTCTCCACCCTTTGATGACATCACCTTTCCTTAACATGCAAAATGAGGCATGACTTCTTTTGAACCATACCTAAGATAAATTGAAGTTTTTTATATTCTTCCATGTATATCCAATGGCTTTTTACTTCTATTAAAATCATCACAGATTATAATTTCATGTTTCACTCCAATAATAGCCTCATCTTCCACTTACAAAAAAATCTTAAATTTATGACAGTTTCTGTACTTAAGTGTAAGTGAAAATTCTTAACAGTAATTCTTCTGGATTGCAAACGAAGGCATCTACAGTCCAGAAACTAATGAATACTTATACACATGCGTGTGTGTGCGCACACACACACACATTTTTTATGTAATGGCACAGGGTCTGACTATGCAGCTCACACTTATAGTGATCCTCTTGTTTTCAGCCTCCCCAGTGCTGGGATTACAGGTGCACGTCATCATGCCCAGTCTCAGTGGTTGGCTTAATGCACCTGGGGACAGGGCTGGGGAGGCATGTAGTGCTGGGGTTTGAACCCTGGTCCCTGTGCTTGCCTAAGGAGGCACTTAGTCCACTGAGCTACCTTGCATTAATACTTACATATTAATGAGCATGGCTGCAGCCATTTCAGTAGTTTTCATAAGCATTAATATTATCTCAAATTAAACTACTATGAGAGTTATACCTACTTATATTGCATAGAATTTTATCTGTCAATTGCCACTTAACAAATACTGACAAATAATAGGAAAACGAGCCAAGGTTCATATTTCTGCTTTATCTTTTGGAGATACTAACAAAAGCCTGTTCTCACAGCAAACAAATGTCACATAGGCTATGAATTGTTGTTTCTGGGCCAAATTGAGCCTGCTGCCTGTTTATGTAAATAAACTTCAACTGGAACACAGACATCCTCTCCCCCTCACCTCAAACACGTTGCCCACAGCTGCTTTTGTCCAAAACTGAAAGTGAGTAGACGAAATGCAGAATGTGTGGCTGGTAAAAGCGGAAATATTTGCAGTCCAATTTTATAGAAAGATGGCCACACCCTAGTCTAAGCAATGAAAGCAGACATCATGGCAAGCAATGCTTTACCTTTAAAGTGGCTTGAGCACCTGAGCTATCATCTTGACTACACAGCACCAGAAGTGACTCTAGGCCAAAGACGGCATCTTGCTCCAGCGCCAAGAGATCTAGAAGGAAAGCACCAAGATTTGGGGTGGTCAGCAGAGGATTATGTATGTTCACATGTGCAAATGTGCATGTAGCACACATTCTTTTTTTTTTTTTTTTTTTTTTTTTGTCTTTTTGAGACAGGGTCTTGTTATGCAGTTCAGGCTGACCTTGAGCTCACTTTTGTAGCCCAGGTTGGTCTCAAACTTGCACCGATTTGCCTGTCTCAGCCTCCCAAGTGCTGTGGTTACAGGTGTGCACCACCATGCCCGGCTCTAGCACACATTCTTCTATGAACAGAAACACTGAATCTAAAATGTAAGAAACAGTACCCTTCCTTAAAAAAGTATATGTACCATTATTTCTAACATATACAGACTGTCTTTAGACTTGGCTATTTCTACCACTTTATTGTAAATTATAAAAATATACAGATTAATCAAGTCACCAAGCTTTAAAGCAAAACTGAAACAGCATCACAAACTTAGCTATGGAAATATTATCAACAGAAAAGTATGCTGTATGTGTTAATCTTCTTAGTCAGACTTAAATTATGCAGGCCCATTTTTACCTCATATAAAACAAGTTTTCAGCTTTAGGGAAGACTCCATATAATCTCATGAATGTTTTCAGTATGGCCTGAAAGAATCAGCTCCTTAGATACTTTCATTTAAGAGCAGTACTGTGACATCTTTTCACTACCATAAGGATACAATCCCTCTGGACATTCTACAATGCTATAAATGGCCTAGTTAACTGTATTTAGCTTAACCTATGTCAGTGGTCAGAACACACAGCAGTCCTCAATATTATACAGAAAAAAAATACTTTTTTTATTTTGTATGCCCCAGATAAAATAGGCGTACTCAAATCAAAACTAATATGTTAACTTTCAAATGCATCCTGAGTTGTGTAGATAAAATAGCCTTACTCAAATCAAAATTAATGTTAACTTTCAAATGCGTTCTGAGTTGTGTTAGAACATGGCAATAAGGGTAAAGACTAGTGAAGCACAGGGTGTAGAAAAAAACAGATACTAGAAACAAGGGGTGTCAAAGGCCAGTGAGGATAAGGAGGAGTACTTGTTTGTGATCTCTGACAAGGAACAGAAACACACTGCCTAAAATGCAGTTTCTGTTCTTGAATGGAGATGTGAAAGTTTTTAAGTCTTTAGGTTAAAAAAAAAATTAGGTCACTCTGTGCATTATTTTCTTTGCTTGTCTTCCTGGATTATGCAAATCAACTAATGCTACATATATCTAGGAGATGAATTTTGTCAAAAGTAATGCATGTTATTTTGTTAGTTCACTTGTTTCTAAGTGAAACAATCTGTCCTTCAAGCACCTTCATAACAAGAACAAAACTTCCTGGGTTTCTGTATGGGTGAACACACTATTTTATACCAGGAGGATAACCACCCATACAAAGGCAAGCAGTGGGATGAAACAGGCAATCCTCGATAAGACCTTTCAACTACACAATCTCACAGTCCCAAGGTCTTTAGGTTTTTATTACTCTTCACAAGAATTTAAGTAGCTTTGAGAAGTGAGTTCTAAGAACACTTCAGAAGGAAGCAACTGTAGATCAGTGCACACAGGCTGAAGAAAAGCATATAAAAGTTCACACAAAATTCTATGCTCCAATTTAAAGTTCATACATAATACCTGTTCTTGAGTAAATTTTAAAACTTTAATTTTTTTATGTCATTAATACATGTTTATAGTACATGATTTACACTTGTGTTGGGCAGTTGTCATGTGTATCTAACACACACACACACACACACATATATTTTTAATTAATTAATTAATTTATTTATTTATTTATTTATTTATTTATTTATTAGACAGGGTCTCACTATGCAGTTCAAGTTGGCCATGAGCTCACTTTGTAGTCCAGGCTGGTCTTGAACTTGCAACAATCCTCTGCCCCTGCCTTCCAAGTGCTGGGATTACAGGCATGTGCCATCATGCCTGGCCTAACCCATCTGAATTCCCTTTACCTCCTCTTTCACCCTGTCCCCCATCTCCTGGTATCCTTCTCATTAGCAAAGATCTATCTCCCTAGTTTTCTTTATCTATCTTGTATTTTGCTCTTTAAATTACTTACATTTTGGGTTTCTCATGTAAGAGAAATCAGACATTTTAACTTGTGTGTCTGATTTTACATTATTAAAGATACATCCATTTTTCTTTTCTTTTAATGTATTTAGTGCAGGGTCCATGGGGTCTACCGGGTCTCGCTACATAGATCAGACTCATAGTGACCCTCCTATTTTCAGCCTCCCGAGCGCTGGGATTACAAGTGCACACCACCACGCCCATTCTCAATCGCTGTCTTAGCATGTCCTGGAGGAGTCCTGGGGGATAAACCCTGGACCCCGCGCTCTGTAAGCAGGGGCTTTAGTCTGTATTTTTCTATAAACTATTCAAGTTTATCCTTCTTTATAGCAGAGTAGCACTCCATTATTCATAAATACCAGATTTTCTTTATCCATTAATCTGTTAATGGGCATAAAGGTCACTTCCACCACTCATTTGTTATGAATTATGCTGCTATAGACATGCGCATGGGTATAATATGTAATATGATATAATATGCAATACGATGTTTGGGGAGATACATAGAAAGGGACCAGCTGGGTCAAATTGAATTTTTATTATTTATTTAGTCTTTTTGAGACAGGGTTTCACTATGCAGTTCAGACTGGCCTTGAACTCATAACTCATAGCACTCCTCCTGCCTTAGCCTCCCAAGTGCTGGGATTACAGGTATGCACCACTACACCTGGCTTGAACTTCTATTTTTATAAACTTACCTTTTTCTTGACAAGAGACAGTTATATTAGTTAGAACTCTTACTCCATGAGCTGCAATCCCCCTGTTATTATGGTAACAGCACTCCTGGGCTAATTTGACTAAATCAGAGGATCTTGGAGAGGAACTTACATTTCCTAAATAAGCAGAGAAAAACAGTAGATTACAATTCATTTCTATGGTAAAAAGAATTTCAGCTTACAGATTTAGTATTTGTTTTGCAAAAAATTCTCTAATAATAAACTTTAACAATAAAATTTTCTACTATCTCAGTGTTAACATATATCACCATTTCTCTTTCTCCTATCAACACACTTAAAATAAGCATGTGGCAACAATTTTGTAAGGACTAAGATCTAAAAATCAATTAAAAAAAAAAAAAAAGGCCAGCCAGATAGCTCAGGGACTAAAGTGGTTGCTTAGGCAGGCACAGGGATCAGGGTTTGATCCCTGGCATGCTGTGCTGGCCCTGCTTCCAGGGCATGAGATTCGGTGTGGTGGCATATACCTATAATCCTAGCACTTGGGAGGCTGAAAACAGGAGAATCACTGAGTCCAATCTATGTAGTGACACCCTGTACTAAATATATCAAAATAAGTAAAGTAAAACCAGTAAGTCTTTCTTATAAAAGTTATCGTCACAACTAATAAAAAGTACAAAAGCTAAAATAACTGAAGACTGCATCTTGAGAATGCTAATGGACTCTGATTAAAATGGATGTCATGGTGGGCTTCTTGTCAGAAAAAAACATTCCTTCAAAAGAAGAGATAAAAGAGAAATAACTGTTTGCTTTTACACACACTAAATTGCTGCTATATGTTTACAACTTTTTTGTTTGTTTGTTTGTCTTTTTGAGACAGGGTTAAGCTATACAACTCAGGCTGGCCTTGAGCTCACTTTTGTAGCGCAGGCTGATCTCAAACTCGCACCAATCCTCCTGCTTCAGCCTCCCAAGTGCTGGGACTACAGGCGTGTGCCACCATACCCAGCCGTATATTTTTATATCTTTAAAAAGTTTTGATTACTCCTACTTGCACACTATGCCTATTTTACAGAAATCAAATATTTTAAGTATCCTGCTATGAAGATCATAAATCTTGTTAATTCAGCCTTGTTTCTGAGCTTTTTACAGTACCTTAAGTTCCATGCTATAGGCTACAACAACTTTTACAATTCATATTTTATAAACTAAGGCTTTTTTTAGTTATAGTTAGGTGAGCTTCAAAAAGAACCAGGACATGTAAGCTTGTTCTACGTAGAAGATTCCCTCACTCCTTTCTTCTGTTTGTATTTCCATGGTCCTTATCAACATTACCCGGGTTCTCATACTCAGTGGGACCCTATTTTTGAGGCTGAAGAGAACACTACTAATCACAACAGCCCAAAGCCAGAAAATAGAAGATCTTATTCATTTCTGGTTTAACACAAAAGTACTAGCTTCAGGATTTTAAGACTGTCAAAACACTATAGGGGTTGGGGAAATAGCTTGGCAGTCTAAGGACTGGGGTTTGATTCCTGGTACCACCTGCTGTGCCAGCCTTGAGTCAAGCCTGCCACTGAAACTGGGTGTGGTGGCACACACCTGTGATCCCAGTGCTGGGGAGTCTGAGCTGCCTAGCAAGACCCTGTACTAAATAAATAAATAAAAAAGAGTTTAAAAATTACAAAGATGAAGTTATGTATTCATTTTTGTTCCCAAATTATGGAAGTACATTTCTTCCATTCTTTTTCTTGCTTCTGTGATATGGACAATGTGCACTTATAAATCTGTAAGAATGTTGTTTCAGAACATTCTTTTTTCTCCATTGAGGATCATCATAGGAATCTTTGGGGGAAAAAACAAAAACAGAAAAAGTCAAAGGTCCCAGGAGATAGCTCAGTAGAATAAGAAAAAGTCGAAGAAAACAAAAATTTCTGTAATTCCCACAAAGCATGAATTTATTGTAAGTTTTTGAAATATTATTTCAGAATCCTCTTTTTTGTGTGTGTGTGGGACCGGGGTTCAAACTCATGACCTTGCACTTGCCAGGCAGGCACTTGTGCCACGGAGCTATCTCCCCAGCCCCTTCAGAATCCTTTTATGTACACCAATATATAATTTTAAAATTATATATAATTAGGATATATAGACACTGGTCAATATTGTTTTTAATACATAACATGTTTGAGTATTTTTCTGTGTTAACACTTTTAAGTAAGGGATGAGATTATTTTTATTTTAGCTTAGATTTACTTAAAAATTTTCTAAGATAAAAATCTTATGTTTCCAATGGTACAATAAACAGAAAAAAGTAAAAGCCTGGTGAGAACAGTTTTCCTCATCTACCCAATGTTACTAGTTTCTTAATTTCAACCTCAGAAATTAAAAATTTGCAAGTGTATTTTTTCTTTTCATATATTATCCTGGACCTTTTTTTTTTTTTTTTTTGGTGGGACTGGTGTTTGAGCTCACAACCTTGCACTTGCCAGGCAGGCACTTGTACCATGGAGCTATCTCCCCCGCCCCTTTTTGGTTTTCTTTTTGTCTTTTTGAGATAGGGTCTTGCTATGCAGTTCATGCTGTCCTTGAGCTCACCTTTATAACCCAGGCTGGTCTCGAACTTGCACTGATCCTCCTGCCTCAGCCTCCCAAGTGCTGGGATTGCAGGCATGCACCACTATGCCTGGCTATCCTGGACCTTATGATTCTCCTTTGGATGGACCTTTTTGTGATGCTATTACTTCTTCTGTTGTTTTCATTTTATTATTACACAGAATGATGCTATAATGTAATCTTATATATAAATCACTTCTTAATTTATAACTATTTAAGTAGGATAAATTGTTAGAAGAATTTCTGGGCATTTATAGCTTAATTGGTATTTCAAATTTGCTTATGCAAAGGTCCAATAATTTATATTCACAACAGCAATAAGAGTGGCTATTTATCCACATTCTCATCAACATGGCATGTTGTCCATCCTCTGAATCTTGGTTAATCTCTTGGATTAAATTTGTGGGATTTTCTTTAATAGTAAGCCTTTTATATGACTAACAGCCATTTATTAGCTAGTGTAGACATAATAAATTTAGAGTTTTTACAAACTATTTCTGGTTACACTGGAAAATTCTAAAGGATGGAAACACAAACACTTATTACTTTGTGAGTAATCTTTGTAAAATCCTTGACTTTTTATCTTTTATGAACACTAGCTGGTTTAACTGTAATTCCATATATCAACTATATTTTTAACAAACTTTAACGGAAGAACAAAGAAATATCCAGCTTGAGAAGTTCTTAGGCTGACACAAATGCTTATACATTTGTCTGTAATTAAAAAACAAAAAGTCATCATGTATCCAAGTCTATTTGGTATGAAAAACAAACAAACAAACAAATAAATAAATGGAATATATAGCTCAGTGGCACAGTGTCTACCTGACAAGTATGAGGTCCTGAGTTTGATTCTGGGCATCAGAGAAGTCCCCATGTAGGAGGAACTCTTGGATTCAGGCATGGGTGCCTCATCTGTATGACTCTGAATACATCTTCGAACTTTTGTGAGTTTGCATTAATACTTAAAAACTTTGTTGCATGTGCCTCACTTGAAAGGCTATCTCTAAGAAAGCTCTTATAAATTATAAGAAGCTGGGGATATAGGTCAGCAGCATAAGTGTCTGCCTAGCAATTGCAAGGTCTCAAGTTCGGCCCCTGGTACTAAAAGAAAAAAAGAAGTAAGACTTTGGGTAGGCAAGATAGCTAAGTGGACTAAGTGCCTGCTTAGGCAAGTGCAGAGCCTGGTGTTTGATCCCCAGCACCACATGCCACACTGGCCCCACCCCAGGTAGGATGTGGTAGCACATGACTGTAACCCCAGAGCTAGGGAGGCTGAAAACACGAGGATCACTATGAATTCAAGCTGCATAATGAGACCCTGTATCAAATATGTTAAAAAAAAAAAAAAAAAAAAAAAAAAAAAAAAAAAAAAAAAAAAAAAAAAAAAAAAAAAAAAAAAAAAAAAAAAAAAAATATATATATATATATATATATATATATATATATATATATATATGTTAAAAGACTTTACCTACCAGAACTATTGAGAGTAACCGGTTAGCCAAGGATGTTAACTGTAATTTAAGAAACTGATTTATGTAGAAAAGGATTTCACTGAAAACAGTTTCTGAAGAAAAATCTCGTTTTTTATAGGCACTATCCTTTGCCATGGGATTTTCTAAGTCCCTCTATCAAGAGGTATTTATTTCATCTCCTACCTAGGGTTGGCCATGTGACTTGTTCTGACCAGTCAGACTAAGAAAACATGACACAAATAGCAGGTTGAGAAGTGCTGGTCTGTTGGTGGTTGCTTCCGTTTGGCTCAGCTAGCAGGTCTGTCACCAATAGTCACACGGAGAACTTAGGTGCTATGAAAGAGGCCAGCCAGTTTCAAGGTTCTTGATACTGCAATCATATGATGATCCAGGGGAGACTAGTAGAACTGCCTCGTTGAGCTGTCAGAATTATTGATTCATAGGATCAGAGTAACATGGCAATGGTTTAAAACCACTAAAGTTTTGTGATTTTTATGGAGTAACGATATCTCATAGAGAGTACTTAAAAGAATTATTCAAAAAGCTAGGATGCAAAAATCAGAAAACAGACAGGAAAAAAGGGAGGCCAGGGCACAGACAGGATCATAGTTCAAAAGTCATGCACAAAATTAGACCAAAGAATACAGTGTGGGCGCTATTGATAGCTTATACCACAGATTATATAGCTTTCCTAGGTATCACACACGGCAAGCACCCACTACTATAATGTACTATGGAAACAGGATGGTGCTATGATCATTTCTGCATCAGTTTAATGGAATTTCTGAATCCCCACTTTTGTTATCAGTTTTCAATTTAGTCTATGGCATTGAAATGATTAATTGAGCCCAGGGTACATGTGTGCACCCTGGCTGTAAGGGAGGTCATAGAACTGCATCAGGTCTTTTTGCTTCCTATCAACATGTCCCCACATGACTGAATCTGCAGTGGTACATACATGACTTGTAAAACTCAATGGGACTGTTCCATACTGGCTGATAGGATGGTCATTTATGTATCACTGGTCATTCAGAGCCACTGGTAGACATAAACTATGGCCCTTATAATATGTTAAGATTTATTTGACAGGGCATTTCCCTGACTCAATAAATTCATACTGTACAGTGACAAAAAAAGACAAATATAGACAATAGCCCTTTAATGCAGTTCAAATTGGTCAGAAAAAGTCATACATATTCCACAAAAGTATCATAAAATAAAAAACTTTAGTTTCAATTTTGTGACAATTTAACTGGATTATTAAACTGAACGTTTCAAAAAGCACCTAGGAGATTAGTAAAGCACACGCTAGGTGTGCCTGGGTGGGTCATGGAGACCTGACCTTTGAGACCATCTGACCCTGGCTGACCCCTTTCTTCCTGGTGCAGTTCACTTGCTCTGCCTCTTGGCTGCCATGAACTGAGCAGCTTTAATTGCTCTAACACATCCTTCTGCCATGGTTCTGTTTTGCAGCCAAGCAATCATGGACTGAAACTTCTGAAACCAAGAGCCTGAAGTAAATCCATTTTTTAAGTTGCCAGTATCGGGTACTTTGTCTAGTAACAGGAAAGCTGACCTATATAAGCTAGGTAAGCAAGCTCCTCAATAATCATTAAGGCATTATAATAATTGTAAACAGGTTGAACAAGGCATTACTGAAGTGGGGCAAAGCTGCAATCACTTTTCAGTGTAATAATTTATATCCAAAATGAAGCACATAGCATTTGCTTTTAAAACCAACAGCATTTAATCTTTGAAATGTATTTAAAATCAAAAGATGCTTTTGAGAGCTGGTGAAATAGCTCAGTGGACTAAGTGTCTGCTTAGGCAAGTCCAGGGACAGGGGTTTGATCCCTAGCACCACAGGCTGTGCTGGCCCTGCCCCTGAGGGCTGCCTGTACTCCCAGCACTAGGGAGGCTGAAAACAGGAGGATCACTGAGTGCAAGCGGCACAATGAGACCCTGTACCAAAAACAAAAAAAGAAAAAGATACTTTTAATATCTTAAAAATACATATTGATATGTAAAAAAAAAATCAAACCAACTATTCTAGATATTCTCTGAAATATTTTCACTCACAGATAATACCAACAAGAACAAATCAGAAAAATATCCTTGAGTTAAGATCAAAGAAAAAGGATTATTAACATAAATATCAAAGCATTTTCAAATAAGTTACTAACATAAAATGAAATTAAAACTTTCTCTACGGCCCGGCAGGATGGCTCAGTGGTCTAAAGCCCCTGTTCGGGAAAGCTTGGGTGGCTTCAGGGACCACGGTTCGATCCCCGGCACCACATGCTGCACCAGCCCTGCCCTTGGGGCGGGCTGAGCTGGCCATAAAAATAGGTTCTGAAACAAGAAAAAATAAATAAATAAAATTTAAAAAAAAAAAAACTTTCTCTAATTTAAAGCTTTATGAAGAAACTACTTGAGACATAAGCATGAATAAAGCAATCAACACATTATCTCTCTCTTACCCGACGCTATGCTGAAGTAATGCTTGATGGCAATGGTCCCTGATAATGTGGAGAGGACAGACAGCATCCCGAGCTTTAAGCTGTCATACGGAGTTTGGAGGGCGCATTCACAGAGTGCCTACATACAGAAGAAAAGCAAACACAGAATTTAAGACATCAATGTACTTTTAAACTGTTAACTCTATTGAAATTCTCTTTTTTAGAGAAATTATGTATTAAGATTAATACATAATATATATCATTAATACTTAATGATAAAAACCTCAGGTCGAACTACTAAACTCAAGTGAGTATAAGAAGATACAACACTAAATATATTGGAGTACCCTGGAACAAAAATAAAGTTAAGAAAATAGAACAACATATATACTGATTAATAATAATATACCAGTATTTATTTAGAACAAATGTTCCATGTTGCTGTAAAAAAAACATTAACAGGAAATTGGGTGTGGTACATATATACTATTTTCTTCGTTTTTCTACAAATGTGAAATTGTGCTAAAACTTCCACTATATTTTACTTACCTCAGTCACAGAGATTTTATATTATGTGCATTACAATAATAAAGGGTGTAGTGCTCTGTCTAGTTTATCAGTGAGTAGAAGTACCCTTCCAGTTTTGTTCATTTACTCTACTTCTGGGAGATTCACATCAGAATTCTGGCTCTCCTTTGCTACGTCTGTGATCTGAGCCTATCACCGGAATCTTTATAAGTCTCAACCTCTAAGAACTGTAGTTCCCAGGTAAAATGTCTATGGAAAAATATATAAAAAGTTAGACACTGGCACTAGCCAAAGAAGCTATACAGATGGCAGAAATAGGTGAGCATTTTAGAATATCCCCTTTTGTAACCCTGTCTTGAAGAAACAGAAAAAAAATTTAATTGATTAATTTAAAAATGAGGGGATATCTGTTAAACAGACACCAAAAGTGAAAGAACTTTGCAATCTATACAAACTGTTATGCTAGACAGTAACATTGCAGCTGAGCTCAATGCGTTAAGCAGATGCAGAGGCTCCACACACTGCACCCTGGGAGGCCACCAATGTGACAGTAAAGGAAAGAAAGCAGAGGTCAAGGACTCAAATCTGAGGAGAAAGGGGCAACTGACTGCACTGCTAAAAATCCAAGACAATGTGGGGAATAAGTCTTTGGATTTAGCATTATAAACATTGGTGAGCTTTTCAATGTCTCAGTGCATCTGACAGGAAAGCAGATATAAATGTAAAAGTGTATTTTAAAAACCAAGATATAAGGAAATGCAAGCAGTCGATGACTTATGGATTTCTAAAGAAAGCACTTTATAGACAAGTGATTAGTTAATACTATAGTTTTAAATTCAAACACAACACAAGGGGCTGGAGAGATAGTTCAGGAATAAGTGCTTGCCTGGCAAGCTTAGGGTCTGAAGTTCAATCCCCAGCACCACAAAATAAATAAAGAAAGAAAGAAAGAAAGATTTTAAATAAGTATTGTTTTTAACAAGTAGTTTTCTCAGCCGGGCATGGTGGTATATGCCTATATCCCAGCACTTGGGAGGCTGAGGCAGGAAGATCAGTGTAAGTTCAAGACCAGCCTGAGCTACAAAAGTAAGCTCAAGGAACTACACAGCAAGACCCTGTCTCAAAAAGATTAAAAAAAAAAAAAGAGTAGTTTTATCATTTAAAAAATTAAAACACTAGAAAATCTTATAAAATTATTTATAATGTTACCTTTTAATTTCTGTCATGAAGCACATTACTGGGTATCTAAAATGTCTCAGCCGGGTGCAGTGGCGTGCGCCTGTAATCCCAGCACTTGGAAAGCTGAGGCAAGGGGATCAGTGCGAGTTTGAGACCAGCCTGGGCCACAAAAGTGATTTCAAGGTCAGCCTGAACTGCGTAGTGAGACCCTATCTCAAAAAGACAAAAATAAATAAATACATAAATAAATAAAATAAAATGTCTCAGTTAAGTATATAGTGACATAGAGTTCATTGATTCAAAAAAATAAACTCAACAGAACAGATCATGAAGTTCTCTAAATAGCATATAATTGTACTTCAGCAATGAATCTGGTTCAAGTTTCTGTTTCAAGGACATTATCTGTTACACAATTATTCTTTTTTTTTTTTTTTTTTGTCTTTTTGAGACAAGGTTTCACTATGCAGTTTGGGCTGGCTCTGCGCTCACTTTTTTAACCCAGGCTGGTCTCAAACTCGCACTGATCTTCCTGCCTTAGCCTCCCAAGTGCTGGGATTATGGGTGTGTACCACTATGCCCAGCTCCACGCAATTATTCTTACTAGAAGCATTGTCCACACCAACAAAGAGGAAAAAGTATCTCCTCAAATAGATTCCCCTTTCTCACTACCACCAACGCCCTTCTCCTTGACCCTAAATTTCTTCTGCTATGCTAGCTTAGCTCACTGCTCAACCGAGGGCCCTGGCCTGAATTATCATTTTCTGGGTCAGTCTCTAATTAGTGATTCCTCTTTATCCTGGAATGAGACTGGCCACCAGGGACATGTTCTAGGGAAGTCTAGTAAAAAGAAGCTCTTTGTGTCTGTCTGTATGTCTGTCCATCTGTCTGTCTTCTCCTCTTCACTCCTCTCTATCTTTCTATAGTGTTATAATGCAGACTATCACCTGGTCCTTTGCACTGAGCTACACCTTCACTTCTCTTTTTTTGTCTTTTTAAAATTTCGAGCTAGGGTCTTACCAAGTCACTAAATTGCTCAGGCCGGCTTCAAACTGGTGATGTTCTTGTCTCAGCCCTAGAGTACAGGGAATATACAGTAGGCATATAACATTACACTCAAGTGTTTATACTCTTTAAAGTGATTTACATTTGAATGTGCTGTGGTTTAGACACTGCACCTTCAATAGATTTTCTGTGTATCCACAATAACTTCTCAGAAAATGATTACTAAAAGAACTAATTCTCATCTGTACCTGTCATCCTCTTAGATCTAGTAAAGTGCATACAAAAAACTCTCAGGAGATAAAGCTCTGAGGGTATCTACACCAAATAACCTTTGCTTTGTAACAGAGAAGTTGCATGAATCAAATAAGATTCATTTGTTTAGATAAGATTGCTTTGATATTAGAATACTATAAATTATTCAGATAAAACTACAGATAATAATGTGCTACATGAGAAATTAATACAGATTAATACTAACATGCAAGATATCAACATTCAAAGGAAAATATAAAAATATTAAAATACTTTAGTTGCTATGAAATTACTTTGTTTTTGATTATATTAATAATATACTATACTTGGGGCTCAATTTTAGCCCTTCTTATTTTTAAAATACTATGATAGCTTGGGATATTTTAATTTTATTGCTTAAAACTAATCAATAAACCAATAAAAGTGACAATGCAGTATACATGATTTGAGTTTGGAAAAAAAAGTCACTCGGCAATAAGATTAGTCAAATGTAAGGCAGAAAAAAGAAAGAAGTAGTGAGTGAAGTCCTAGAAAAATAATGACTTTTGGTAACTGTGAGTAAAACTTAAATTTAAAATCAGTATGTTTCTACTTTATAAAGGTTGAATAATTTTCTGTTTTCTTGATATATTTTGATATTCTAAATTTATATCTTGGTTTGGAAAAATGATCATTTGACTATTCTTTTTTCTTTATTATTTACTTATTTTTGTGATACCAGGGATCAAACTCAGAATCTTGTGCTTACCAGGCAAACACTTAATGCACTATCTCCCCAGCCCTTGACTATAATCTTTTAATTAAAATCAGTACACTTAGTTTTCAGTCAAAGGAAAAAATTCTTTGTAGGAAAACATTTAAACGTTAATTAAAAAGTCACAAGAAAAATGAATCAGAATTAAACATCTCAATAAAAAAGGATATAGTGTAAAAATAAATAATAGTAAGCTATAGAATCAATGAGATAATTAATACTTCCCCCTGTATTTAGGACAGGATCTACAGGGTCTCATTACAAACATCGGCCTCGCTAGTGATTCTCCTATTTTCAGCCTTGCAAGTGCTGGGATTATAGGTGTGCACCACCATAGAATGCCCGGCATTGAACTCTGACTGCTGTGCTCTGCCTAAGTAGGTGCTCTAGTTCACTAAGCTATCAGGCTGGCCCCAAGATAATCAAATTTAAAAAGAGAAATGCAACAGTGAAAAAAAAAACAACCTTGGCTGGGAGTGGCGGTGTATGCGTAATCTTAGTACTGTGGGAGGCTGAGGCAGCAAGACTCAAAATTTGAGCTCATGCTCAATGTACTGTTTTTAAAAATAAAAAAGGATTCAACCATCTGATCTTTGATAAAGGGACCAGAAAGAGGCACTGGAGCGAAGACAGCCTCTTTAACAAATAGTGCTGAGAAATGCAAAGACTGGATCTAGATCTGAATTTCTCAACATGTACAAAAATGAGAGTGGACACAGATCTAAATACTACAATAAACAGCTGGAAGATAAAATAGACAAAACTCTTGAAGACACAGGCGTAAGACTTTTCTAAAAAAATGTATTTAGTACAGGGTCTACTCTACATGATCTCACTATACAGATCAGACTCATAATGATCCTCCTATATTCAGCCTCCCAAGAGCCAGGATTACAGACAAGCACCACGCCCAGTTGCAATGGACATTTGGTTGAGCCCCAGGGGCAGGGGTGGGGACTGGGACAGTAAGGCACACCTGGGATTGAAGCCTGGTCTCTGTGTCTGCCTAAGCAGCCACTTTAATCTGCTAAACTATCTGACCTGTCTATCCTCTGGCATAAGACTTTGAACAGAACCCTACTGTATAAGAAATAACATCAAGAATCACCAAATGGGATCATATCATAAGCTTCTGCAAAGCAAAGAAAACAACAAAGTGAAGAGACAATGTACAGAATGGGAAAAGTTTCTGTCAGCTATTCCTTGGGCAGAGGAATTCAGGTAGCAGGTTGGTGGTCGGCAGGGGCTTGCAAAGGACTGGCTGAGTAATAAAAATTAGGCTAGGACTATAGCTCAGGCTAAAGGCCAGCCTTGTAATCCCTGTACTGACAAAACAGTTCTATATCTCAATTTGTCAAAACATCAACACAGTTATATGCTTCATAAAAACTCACCCAACTGTACATCTAGAAAGCATTCTGTAAATAAATTATGCCACAATAAATCTGACTTAAAAACTCATTTCAAATATGGCAACAAGACACTGTAATATATAATTTATGAAAAGTGGCCATTCTGCATTAACAGGAAAATTAATACCTTTATAATGTTTATTATTAAAGAAGAGTAAAATTAAATGTCCTAAACATTTCCTAAGGAGAAAGAAAGCCAAGGAGCTTTCTAAACAAATCAAGAAGGGAGGTCTGGGCATGGAGCTCAGTGATGGAATACGTATATAAGGAGAAATTATCCAGAACACAGCACAAAGATATGAAAAATAACAATAAAGGTGGAGAATTAACAAGGAGTACTAACACATTTAAAGAGAGCTAGAAGAAAAAAGGAGACACACTGGCAGTACCTGAAGGAATTATGACTGACGATTTCCCCAAACTGTTGCAAGACTCTCATCTTGTGATCTGAGAAGCCTAACTAATCTAGAGTTTAAAGTGACCCCATCCATAACCAGCCACTTCATGAGGAACTGCACTGCACTGAGTCAGAAAAGCTTAAAAGCAGGAGAAAAACAAGCAAAGCTTTCAAAGGAGTACAGCTACTTCTCAGCAGTATTGATGGAAACCAGAAGACAACAGAATGGTACTTTAATACCCTAGAAATTCTATCCCCAGGGAAGAGGAAGTACCTTTTTCGAGACTCAACCAAATGAAGACATGAGCATTAGGAGATAGGCACTGGGAGCTCCCACCACACTCTGTGAAGGGCCTCACAAAGGCAGAGGGTGAGCAGCCCAGACAAGACGTCTGGGTGTGTTAGAAGAGAAGCAAAGACAGTGGCTGGTCCCAATGTGCACTGCAGTCACAAAACAGTGATAGGCTGGGGAAACAGCTTGGTGGTCTAAAAGCCTTTCTGGCAAGTGTAAGTCCTCAGGATTGATCCCTCGTGCCATATGCCAATTCGGCCCCAGAATCCCAGGTGTGCTATGCCAGCCACCAAACCTGGGCATGGTAGTGCACACCTGTAATTCCAGGGCTGGAGGTGTTAAGACAGTAGGATCACTATGAGTCCAGGCTGTGTAGCAAGACTCTGTACCCAATAAATAAATAAAAGGTTAAAAAAGGGAAAAGTGACAACATTGTTAGATAACAAACTAAAACCTACGAGGACAATACACACACATTTAGAGGGATGTTGCTATGGTTTAGATACAGTTTGCATAGATTCCCCCTGGTTTCATGTACTGAAATTTAATCCACCTCTTGAGGTAACAAGACTGTGGACACTTTAACCATGGGGAATACCTAGGAGCAGATGAGGTTGCTGGGGTGGTACCTCCATGACTGAATCCTGGTGGCTTTGGGAAGAGAGCTGAAGAGACACATGTATATATGTGTGATGTTCTGTGGTGTGTGTAAGGCAGCTACTGCCACATGCAGCAATAGCTCGACTCTAAGCCTCCAGAGCTCTGGAGGCCAAAGAGACCTCTTTCTATCAGAACTCAAGCAGTATGTGGTGTGCATCATGAAGCAACAGAAACTGGACTAATGTAGATCAAAATGGGAGTTCAGAGATTTCACAGTAACTGCATGGGATAACATTTCCAGGATAATAACTAAAATATATAAAGACCATTAACTTCCAAACTATTCAAAGCCAAGGATATATTATAAATATAACTAGTCTTATAAACTATTTCTAAATCAGCAAAAATTAAAATTTTGATAATCCTATAATCAAGCACTGAAAATTCTGTGTTGGCAGGGATACCGATCAATGCGCCCTTATGCACAGCAGGAATTCATGAGCTCTTATACAGAGCAAGAAGGTGAACTTGCTCATTTACTCTGAAAAGCAGCTTGATGTGGTGAGATATTAAAAATTAACTAAGGCTGGCAAGATGGTTCAGCAGTCTAAAGCACCTGCTTAGGAAAGCTTAGGCAACCACAGGGACTCTGGTTCAATCCCCGGCACCACATGTTGCACCAGCCCCACCTCCAGGGCAGGTTGAGCAGGCCATAAAAAACAAACACAATACCTATCCAGGAAGCAGCCCCCTAAAAAAGAGTAAAATAGTGGAAGAGACATAGAACACACAAAATATGCCAGCAGATTTTAACTCTTATATGTAATACATCACAGTAAATGTAAATGAATCAAAGGCTCCACCAGAAAATCACAAAGTCTACTAGAATGAACTAAAAATAATTCAATTAAATGCTATTTATAAGAAACAGCAGGTAGGGGACAGCAAGATAGCTCAGTGGTTTAAAGCACCTGCTTAGATAAGTGTAGGTAACCACAGTGACCGAGGTTCAATTCCTGGCATCACATACTGTGCCAGCCCCAATCCCAAGGCAGGCTGAGCAGGCTATAACATAAATTAATGAAGATTAAAAAAAAAAAAAAAGAAAAAGAAACAGCAGATAGAAAGATATGAAGAATCAAGGCAAGACTGTAACAAACAATCTGCCATGTAAATATTTCTCAGTGATTTTCTTGTTGCTGAGACAAAACACCTGCCATCCAAAACTCCAGGCAAGGACAATTTGGCTCACCACTTGTTTTCAGTTCACAGTTGACTGGTTGCAAGGCAGGGTGGCATGGCAGAGGGGCACACAGAAGACAGCAAAGAAGCAACAAACAGCAGTCTTCTCTCTGTTCCTTACATTTTACAGAGAGCATCACCCTAAATGTGGGTAGCACTAATACCCAGGAGGGGGTGCTTTAATCTTATCCCAAACTGCAGAGCCAATCAGTAGACTAATTTAGCAACCACCTATCCTTTCCGGATCCAGCCACTTCTGAAAAGCTCCACTTGACAACATCAAGGGTTGGAAAACATCTATATATAAGGGAAAACAATGTATCTAGGAGAAGACTAAAGTAACTACATTAATATTAAACAAAACAGACAGAGACCTAGATAAGTAGAAAGATGTATGTCCATGCATTAGAAGGCTTAGTACTGAAGCAGAAAAATCACTTGGTGAGGGACCAGAAGGTAGACTCTCTTTTAATGCTTAAATTCTCTTTAAGAAGTTCTATTAAACAGCCGGGCATGGTGGTGCATGCCTGTAATCCCAGAACTCGGGAGGCTAAGGCAGGAGGCTCGGTGAGAGTCCGAGACCAGCCTGGGCTACAAAACTGAGCTCAAGGCCAGCCTGAACTGCATAGTGAGACCCTGCCTCAAAAAAGACAAAAAAAAAAAAAAAAAAGAAGTTCTATTAAACATATTATTATGTCCTTTGGAATTCTAACTGCTTACCCATGAAACAGAAGTACAGTCCTTAGCTCATGATATGTACAACTATTAAATCATAACATAGTAAAACATGTTTAAAATACTTCATAAAAAAATGAAACACAGCTGCTTGGTTTTCATAAACTGAAATTCAAAGGTTCTTTATGAGGGGGAAGAGACAGGGTCTTGTTAGGCAGTTCAGCTTGGCCTTGAGCTCAAAAGATCGTCCATACTGGCCTCAAACTCTAGTGACCTTCCTGCTTCAACTTTTCAAGTGGTAGGAGTGCAGGCGTGTGCTAACACAAAGATTTTAATATAGGGCCAGTGCGATGGCTCAGTGGTCTAAAGCGCCTGTGGAGGAAAGTTAAGGCCAGCGCTGTGACTGCTCCTCAATCCCTGGCACCACATGCTGCACGCCTCCACCCCAGGGCAGGCTGAGCCAGCCATAACACAAACAAATAAATGAGGTTAAAAAAAAAAAAAAAAAGATTTTAATATATTACATAGTGTTTAAAAATAGTGTTCATCTGTTATCAGTAATGGGTACAAAAATAGGGTTCTATTTTGAGAAAAAATAAATATAAAACGGGAATTTAAAGCTAAGAAATGGTATATAAGATGTCTCCTCAATAACCTGGAGATCTGCTCTTGTGTTTATGAAAGAAAAGTCAAGAATGTCTTGTAGTGTCTGTGATCACTTAGGAGCTGAGGCAGGAAGACTGTCAAGTTTGATGCCAACCTGGGTTATGTAGGACTCTGTGGTATGAAAAGGAGAAATGCACTTTGCCATGTTACCCATCTGCCTTTGGACTACACCAAATAGACGTCACCTAAGTTGTCCTCCCTAATTTGACCAAAAGAAAGAGGAACAGAATAACTGAACTTTGAATTAGCCTCAGTGTAGCTACAGGAAAATTAGCAGCTAACTAAACAAACATCAAGAGACAAGTTTGTTTTGCCACGGGTAAAATGATTTCTGTCACAGTAACAATGCTCTTAAGAGATTTTTCATATTCAACTATTTACAAATGACAACGAGATAAAAATATGCCAAATACCTTGTGATTTATTATTCATATGGTATTATTTCTCTATATTAAATAATAACAGTTAAAGCCCCATATACCTGAATATTCTCCCTACTCCAAGTGTGTGGTGTTTTACTGGCAAGTAACTTCAGATCTTGAATTGCAAGTCTCTTTACTGATTTCCTGGGATCATTCTTCAAATACTGCAACAACAGCTGAATCTACAAAAGAATTTAAGTTACTCTAAGAGCAACGCTTTCAATGAAATGATCACTGATGATGAAGCACTGTTAAGTGAACTTTTAGACTTGTGGTAGGATTCCCTTCAAATCAGATGCTGTCACTTCTTAGCTATGTGCCCATGATTGAATCCCTTTCTCCCGGTGTGTGAAATACTACTTAACAACTGGCCCTTATCAGAATCTCAATCCTCACTGTACTGACAGCTGTCCCAGTACTGACAGCTTACTGACACCCTGCTACAGGTTCCTTCAGGGCTCCCAAGAATATAAACAAGGAAATTCAAGTGCTTGATCTTTATTGGAGAGAAGGACTTTAACGTATGGATTATTATTATTTTTTTTTAATCCTACATTTAATATGCCAGTTTAGTGAACAAAACTGAAGTTACCTGCTTGGGTGTATCAACCAAAGATGAGGCTGCAAGCAGAGTGAAAGTGTGCAAAGAAACAATCACCATCTTGGTGGAGGGGTAGGATGTGACCAGCTGCTGCAGGAGCTGGCGTGCGCTGGAAGCCAGGATGGCGTCATGGTGCATATGCTGCAGGATAGGGATCAGCTTCAGCTTCAAGTCCACTGGAGTAGCTAAGCCTAGGTACAGAAGACTTTTCAGAGGATTCTGGTTACCATCCTCAGTAACAATTCAGATTAAAAGGATCTGATTCAATCAGCAAAGCATCCATTTAAAAACGTCATATACTGACACATTCTTATGTTTATAACATGAAAGATTATACTAGAATTAATCAGTGGTTTAGTAGTTCTCCAAAATATTTAAGTTAGTATGAAAACTATATGCTGGTGGCAGAAAACCTCATAGAAAGACACAGTACAAAGCAGTTATACTGGCATCCTATTTCTTCTCATATTTATGAAGACTACTCACAAGTATGCATGTACAGTATACATACAAAGTCTGCCAAAAATATTTATGTCGGGAAAAGAAAACTTGTGTAAGCACTTTAATACTTAATGTACTGAGACAGCATGAGACTAATACAAGTTACTTCTGTATTGTGTTAATATTTTCCCTTAGTTATTGTGGACTGATCAGGCCCATGATCTCTCAAAGGAGTGGCCTGCAAAGACTTAAATAAATATGGGAAAAAAAAAAGAAAAAGAAGAAAAAAGAAAAAATACACGAAGGATTTCAGGGCTCTAGGAGGATCAAAACCCTCTCACAGAATTCAAGATTCTCTAGGGGCTAAGACAAAGATTTTATTTGGGAATCCTGTATTTAGTTATCAGATCCAAGGCCTCCACAGTTACCAGAGGTACTCTTAAGTGGGGGTCATTAGCGCCTAGACATTTATTAGTAGAGCAAACTGATAAACTGGCAGACTGGATACGCATACACAGTGAGTACAATTTGATTATATGAACAATTATTTTCTTCAATAGCTTAATCAAGAAAAATGGCAGATACAGACTGGGTAGAATAGTTTTGCTATTCCCTGTACTTAATCTCCTTTTACAGCTGGAATTCCATGAGGAGCAACCCCAAGGCATCTTTTCTTAAAAACAACAAAAAATTCTTTTCTTCTACAGCATAGCTTTGCAGCACTAGAGAGCAAAAATTTTTCAATTGTAACATACTATAAACATGCTAAAAGCCATTTTATACCCTGCAGGCTAGTTCCCGCTGTGACTGCTGGCATGCATGTAAGAGTATTTCCAAGTGCCATGCTGGCTCCTTGCCACAAGGGCCCCTGCTGTTTGGCCTCTCTTGGGTTTGGCCAAAGCAGAGCATCACCAACTCATGAAGAAGGAAGCCAGTTTTACTGTCTGGTTTCCTCTCTGTGGAGTAACACACTGCTCACGTGGTTGTTAACATTTGATTCTTAGGGTGCTGAACCTGTCTGACACTGATTGCTATTCTGACTTTGAAACTCTCCGAATGATTTCTGCTTTTTCACTATCTCTTGGTTTCTGCCCCTTATTCCTTCTTAATGTACTTTAGGGTCTCCTTCCCATTTATAGTTCAATTTATGGAATTCCATTAAATTTGTAGTAAATTCTTGCCTGAGCCTTTGTACTTTCTGAGCTCAGAAGCTCTCAGCCTCGGTGATCAGCTAAGGGACTGCTGTCCACCTTCTTCACCCCGCAACTTTTGATGCACATATCCCACCTGCTCCTGCTCACCGCCAGTAACTTGTAGCACAAATGCTTTGTACTTAGCAGGGAACTTTTTTTTTTTTTTTTAAACCAGGGATCAAACTCAGGTCCTTGTGTTTACCAATTAGGTGCTTATGCTGCTGAGCTATCTCTCTGGCCCAGGAACTTTTTAAAGGGGACTCCTGATCTTCACCCCCTAAATGATTCTTTAAAAATGACGCACCTCAGTAAATGGCAACTGCATGATTACAACCCCCAGACTCTGGAGTGTTTTTTCATCTCCTCCCAATCTCTTTTCCAGATCCTACTTCCAAAATTATTATCAGATTTTATTGGCTCTAGCTACAAAACATAACCCAAGTCTGACTATGCTTTCCCACTTGTAATCATGCTGATCCACCCCCACCAGCATCTCTTGACTGAATCAGTCTCCTATGTATTCTCCCTCCTACGGCCTTTTCCTTGGCAGCCTCCTGCCTCAGAGCCCTCTTTTCTCCCAAGTCCATGGTCAACCCAGCAGTCAAAGGGAATCTCTTAAGTCTTAATGATTAATATTTAGGATAGCTAGGTGTGGTGGCTTATGCCTGTAATCCCAGCACTTGGGAGGCTGAGGCAGGAGGATCAGTGCAAGTTTGAGACTAGCCTGGGCTACAAAAGTGAGCTCAAACCCAGCCTGAACTGTATAGCGAGACCCTGTCTCAGAAAGAAAAAAAAAAAAAAAAAAGATAATTCAGGTTTGACTTTGTAGAAACAGAATCAGTTAAAAATTAAGACACAGATATAGTCTTCCTAAAGCTCTTCTTCCACCTCAAGTCCCATTCTTCCTCTACCCCACCTATACCCTGTTTTCTTCTTGCTCTTGCCTCCAAGTTCTTATTCCTTTGTTTTTATTTTGAACCTAAACATTTCTGTTGCTGTTCCAGGGCTAGACTGAATCCAAGGCCTCATGCACACCAGCTAATCACTGAATCACAGCCCAAACTTATTTTTAGATAAAATTTAAAGAATATGAAAGTATTAAGTTTACAGATTAATACATTTCTACATCTGTATGACTACATAATCACCACTCAGATGCACTAAGCTCTCTAGCACCCCAGAGGCTCACTTGTTGCGCTTTACATCTACTCCCTTGCTATTTGCCCTGTCTGACTTCCGCAAAGGAGAGTTCCAGCAGGGAGGCCCCTGGCAGAGTCAAGGGAGAGTAAGGCCATAGTATTTTAGTCCCTGGTTCCTCCTCTGAAGGGCCACTCCTTCTCAGTTTTCCAAAGTGGCCCTCTTGACATTAACCGCTTCAGTCCCTGGGCCCTGGAGGGCATAAAAGCTATCACCTGGCTCAAAGACTGCATTAGCTGCTACATTAACCTGGCCACACCTTCGTAAATGGCTCCTTTCTCAACCCTTCCTTGCACTATCCTAATAAAAGTATGCCATCTGCCTCCTGACGAAGTCTTTCTTTTTCGCGGAACTGGGGACTGAACTCAGGCCCTTGTGCTTGCCAGGCAAGTACTTATTCTATTGAGCTATCTCCCAGCCCCTTTGATGAAGTCTTGTCTACTAAAGTAAGCATTTAATTAGGGCCTCCTCAGTGAGTGAGTGATGCTGTTTTCTCCTATAATCAAGATAAACTGCAGGAATGCCTTCTTATAGTAGAAGAAAAAAACAACAAAGGTAAACGAGATGAAGTTTACTCACATTACCTTGACATTTAAGTGACTTTTTATTTATGCGAAGCAAGTTGTTTTTACTTTTATGTGGAAAGAATTTAAATTTATGTAAAATACAACAACAAAAACTCATAGAAAAGGATGATGACATAGTGATTAAAAGTAGCTTCAAAGTCAAATTGCTTTTAGCTAGACAAATGGCTGAGCTTTACCATAGCTCTACTTCCCCTGCTGTAATCAGATCTAACCGTTTTACCTACGCAGGGCTGTGAAATAGCACAATGCACAGTAATGCAACTTGTAAGAACACAAAGAAAGTGGTACTCTCTAGAGTTGTGTGATGCTATCATCCCAGAGATGCCTTTAACAGATGTTATAAAGATAAATGGGTTAATATACAGGAAGCATCACTTAGTAGGTAGAATTAGGAAACTAGCACTTTGAAGACTATGGTAAGGAATTTGGATTTGATTCCAGTAACAAATGGAAGGCACTGGAAGGACAGCAGCAGACAGGGCCCGGAGCTCCTAATGACACCAACTGTCTCCACATCAGAATGTTCCTTCCAGCTGGCGTGGCCACTCCTCTCCTTCCTGTCCCATTTCATCAGAAGCAAGCGACATAGTTAAAACATACAGGTGTACCGCTCACCCTGCCCTTACCCATGGATCCTCTCTCCTTTCTATCTCACTTTTCCCACAGCACCTGAACTTTCCTATCATATCTCCGCACTTCTACTCCACCCTGACTACATGAGGGCAAGGCCTCTTCCTGGCAGGTAGGAGGTGTTTAATTATTACTTGAATGAACAGTGACTAGCACAAAGTACTCAATAAATGCTAACAACGATTATTAATATCAATTCCACTCAGTCATGTCTTTTTACTAAATACATACCTTGAATCATTTCACTGATTTTGTTACAGATTCCTACAGCAAAATCCCTATGGAAAGAGAGAAGAGTAAAACCTTCATTATAGAAACTAAAACAATTTGCTCAAGTTTTCTAAGGAGCTGACATAGAACACAACTGGCACAGAAGAAATGCAATACTCTAAATTATAACCAATATCCCAAAGGCCAGGAGTTTAAGAGCCCTCATTTGAGAATGCTTTCCAGTCATTTAGTAACACTAAAAGAATCAAGGTTACCATTACCAAATATGGTATTGTGAGATATACTTTCCTTTAAGGAAAGCTTTTTAACATGTAAGCTATGATCACACAACCAATGAAATCAATTCCTAAGATGAATTTTTGGAGAAAAGTAGTGTTATGTTTATATCCAGTTGTCCCCGCAAAGCCTCATGCAATCACAGGGCAGGGACTTCTAGAGTTTGAGACCTGACTTATGATCCACTGCATTTACATGTTTTAGTACTGTATGGTCTGAGTACTGCTGAGACTGTGGGTATGGCCTGAGGCAGATAGGCTAAGGCAGAGAGCCTGATGTAATTTAAAAAGAGAGACAGAGAGACAGCTGGAACTATTGCTCTCTGCTCCCCTGGTTGGTTGGCTGCCTCTGTTGCCATTGTCGCTGTTCTGCTGCCATGAACTGCTGCTCTCTGCCACGTGCCCCTCAGCCTTGGATCCAGCCGAACATGGACTGAAACCTCCAGTAACTGTGAGCTAACTAAACCTTTTCTTCCTTCATTTTGAGTGTTGGGTATTTGTCCCAGCAACGAGTAAAAAGTAACTAATACAAGTAGGTATAAAGTAGCAGAAAGGTAGTAGGAAATATGAATGGCATCTTATAAAAAGCCAAAGTAAAGTTAGCCATGCTTTAAATATTACTTATATTTTCCACAGTATTTTTGATTTTAGGATAGTATAGAATAACACCTGATTTGAAAAGGTTAATGACATAAGTACTTGAGATTAAATATTTTATACTATGGAAGGAAGTGATAGTGATAATGATAAGATGGCTTACTTAACCCTAAGTGATATAGACATGAAACACTTTCCTTCTGTAGTTCAATGGAAGCCTGAAGAAACTATTTTCTTAAATCATTTATTTATCTGTTTATTTATTTTTGCATTTAGTACGGGGTCTACAGGGTCTCACTACACGGACTGGATACAGTGATCATTCCTGTTTTCAGCCTCCCAAGCACTGGGATTACAGGCACACGCCACTATCCCCAGGCTCAGTCGCCATCTCAGCATGCCTCGGGGGCAGGGTTGTCACAGTACTGTGGGGATCAAACCCCAGTCCCTGTGTCTGCCTAACCAAGTGCTTTAATCCACTGAGCTATCTAGTCAGCTCTAATAAATTATTTTTTGCCACTAAGATATTATCTGCTGCTTCAATTTTTTTTGTCTCACAAGTGAACAATGGAGTTTTGTACAGGATACACATTAGCTTTTCTCAACGGTAACACAAAACATGCTTTGTTTTGTTTGTTTGTTTGTTTGTTTTTAGTGCTGGGACTAGAAGCCCAGGGCCTTGTGTGTGCTGGACAAGTGCTTTGCTCCTGCTCCACATCCACATCCCCACCTCCCAGAAACTTCCGAGGAGCTGCATGATCAGTTCTCTGAGATTAATTCAGTTTGTTCTCAACTCTTATTATGCTCTGTTACCTTAGATTTATCTATTTTACTCTCTATAGCCTTATTTTCAACCAATGCGTCATTATTTTGAAATCCTGGGGTTTTCCTCCTACTTACTAGAAACATATCCACTACTTTATTTTGCCCTGCAGTTAAATTTGAAAAATTTCCACAATTATATAGTTTTGCTTCAGAATTTAGCAATATTTCATTTTAGAGCCAAAGAAAATTTACTGGCAGTCTTCTTCTTATACTTAAGGGTGAATTATTGGTTGCAAAGATGAGATGTATTTTCTTAGCCCGAAGCTGTATTACCTAGATCAAGAAATGCTAAAAAGGTGAAACTGGCATATTAGAGACTTCTCTAACTCAGAAAAGGCAGGTATCTATTCTAAATAAAATCGTAAAACTACAAAGGAAAACAAGAATATAGCTAAAGCTATCCCTAGCTCTCAACATGAGGGTAATGCACACACACACACACACATACACACACACACACACATACACACACACACACACACACACACAATGAGCAGAATACATTAAGGAAAAGAAAGCTCTTGTCTGAGAGTAAGACAGGAGGGGGGGTCCCAGTGAGTGGTCCCCCTGCAAAAGTTATTTTAAAAACTAAAAATAAAGCCATTCCTTTAGTTTATAGATATTAATAATCTAACATATTGTGCTTTATACAACTAAATATTTTCAAACATAGAATGGTTCCAGTTAAGGTCTGGCTTCATCTTAAGCCTTAATTTAGAATTACCAAAGGGCTAAGTAAGCACTGTAACTACTATGACTGTAATGTGCTTTTTCTTTGGTGGTACTAGGAAATGAACCCAGGGTGCTCTAAGTTACTCCCCTAGTACCATTTTTATTTTTTATGCTGAGGCAAGATCTTGCAGAGTTTGCAGCTGGCCTTGAACTGGCAACCTTGCTGTGATGCGAATAGCTGGATTAGTATGCTATTGAACTCAGCTGTGATGTGCTCTTTAAAATAAAAATTACTGATTACTGTTTTCCCAAGTAGAAAGGACAAAGGATAAGGCATGTTGGCTCAGTGGTTACAGAAGCACACGCAGGCCTGGAGACTCAGGACCTGACTGTGCTGCTGTTGCTGCAACAGACGTCAGTGAAAAGCACCTGCTGCTTTCCAACATGTGTTTAAGTCTGGAAACACAAAGAACACTGAGCTGCCCATCTGCAGATGTGACCAGATGTTGTTTTGCTCCTAACTGCTCAGTATCAACACTTCATCATAGAATATCTTCTTATATATGAAGTCCTATCAACAAATGCCATTTACATTGTAATTTCATACTTTAAAAAATTAAATTTTTTAAAAGTCTCATGCTTTCTCCTAGAACTATGCTATTAATAATTTCAGCTCTATTAAAGAAATGATGGTTAAAAATTCTGCAATTTAGGGCTGGAGAGATAGCTCAGAGGTATAAGCACCCACCTGACAAGCACAAGGTCCCTGGCCTTGCATACTATCCCAGCCCCAGAACTAGGTGTGGTCATGCATGCCTGTAATCCCAGCACTTGGGACTTCAAGACCAGCCTGTGTGCTATAAAGGTGAACCCACAAGGCCAGCTCAAACTGCATAGTGAGACCTTGTCTCAATAAATAAATTTTAAAAATAAAAATTCTGCAATCTGATAAGAATCAAGCCAGTGGTCTCTGTATCATTCAGTACTATTTACTCACATAAAAAAAAAAAAAAAAAAAAAGTTGCACTTACTATTATTAATAAAGCAGTGAAAAATTACTAATTTTATTAAATCTCCACTCTTGGGTACATGTACCTTTACTATTCTCTGACCAACCAGAGTGAACCATACAGCACACAGTAGCACATTCCACACAGTGGTAGTGTGTGGCTCAGGTGATGGCATGAACTGGTCAGTCTTGCACAGATAGCATGGCTATGTGGTCAGCACCCGGCAGAAACATTCTGGAGTCACGTTCTCTGAACAGAGTGAGCCTGGAACTCACAGGAAAATAACTGAGTATCGCTAATTATAATTACTTGATCTGGATTTTTGAAAAAAATAGGCAATTTCAGAAAACTTCTACATGTCACCATGAGCTTGAAAACTTAATACTTAAAGCCTTTCCCAATAAACCTGGTGGTCATAAGAATAAGTGTGTCCTCTGACATGACACAGTGAAATGAGCCAACATCTGGCAGACCTCTATAACACAGTAAACCAGCATTTTCCAAAAGACCAAAACACAAGATATTAAATCGCATGTCTACTCACAAAGGCTTTAAAAATACTGCAGTCCTCCCTGTCTACCTATGTATTTGTGTCAGACTCCATTTTCTTCATAAGCTTTAATTAAAATATCAAGGAAGATTTTCTGAATACAGAAGTAGATGTGAGAACAGGCCAAACTTTAAAGAGTTTTGCAAAAATGTTCATGTTCTCACAAAATTGCCTTTTGTTTTGGAAAAAATTATTTTCATAGGTATTTTTATATTAACATATTATGGGTATGTTATTTTTAAAATGAGTAAGGTTTTTTTTTTTTGTCTTTTCAAGATACAGTCTCACTGTGCACTTCAGGCTGTCCTTGAGCTCTGTGTAGCCCAGGCTGGCCTTGAACTCCCAGTGATCTTTCTGCCTCAGCCTCCAAAGTGCTGGGATTATAGATGTGGCCACCACCATGCCTGGTTGAATAAATGTTTTTAACAGCCAGCCATTTAAATTTCATATAATAAATATCCACAGACATATCCTGCATGAACAAAATCTCTTGACAATCTCAGTAATGTTTTAAGAGTGTCAAGGGCTTCTGGTAATAGTCTGAAAATCACTTTTCTACGAGAGAAGCATCACAGTCATATACAGTGGTTACCAATGAGGGTGCAGCTGTTAATGTTCAGTGACTCAAACAGCCTGCTGCAGCACAGCACTGATGCCCCAGGTTCGCCACCACTGCTGGTTACACACAGATGAGAGGATAAGCTCCCGTGCCCGAGAGTTTCTGCTCCTTGTTCTGGCGGAACCTTCCTCCTCTCCACACTCGTTCCAATACACTGGCATCTCTGCAGAGAGGCCTCGACTGCTTGAGCTAACCCAGTTCACTAAGCCATTAGCACACACTTTTGCATTTCTTCCTCACACTAAAATCTGAAATTATTTTGTGTTTACATCATAATAGGTCCTAATCTTCACCCATCTTCCTGGTGCCTAAAACAAATATATAGACATGCTGGCTACTCAATAAAAATTTCTTCATTAATTACATAAAAACTTTTTATATCAACTCAGATGTAGCTACAGCAGGAGAGAAAGCAGGAATAGGATGAAATATTCTTTTAAAAAGGATTAAGTGAGTTAAGTTTTTATTCAACCAATTACTATTTAAGATTCACAACTGACAGAAATGACAAATATATGCTCATAAGCTAGGGTAAAAGGCTTAAACACTGATCTCAAAAATATGTTTAATTAATTTTATACCTTTATATGTTTAGATAAGTCCTTTGGGCTTTCCTCATACTTATTTATTATTATTATTTTTTAGTTTATATATTTTATACGGGGTCTCACTATGCAGCTCAGACTTGAAATATCCCCATTTTCAGCCTCCAGTGCTGAAATTACAGGTAAACCTGGAGGTGGGGTCGCATGGCATTTGGTACCAGGACAGAACTCTGGTCCTTGCATTTACACTTGCCTAAGCAGGAGCTTAGTCCACTGGGCTATCTCACCAGCCCTTATTTATTACTTTTTATATCATAAATCCCTATGTCCTACTGATGTATGGTATGCTAAAATGGGTCTATTAATTTACGTGTTTACTGGGTATCAATTCTGTAAGTGAAGAATCTTACTTCTGTAGTAGTCTCAATCATTTTCTAAACAAACCAGAATCTTACAATAGAAAATTAGCTTCTGCCACAATGAATGTAACCATTATATACTACAAACATGTACTAAAAATATACAACAACAACAAAAATCCTGAAACAAAGCTTCTGATATTAACAAAAAACAAAACAAAACAAAACAAACAAAAAAAACCACACTGAGCTTTAAAGAATTAGGCAAACTGTCCCTGGCCATACTGAGAAAGTCTTCCCAATGGCCCTGGGCTGCCTGAGTCTTTCTGCAAACTATCTCTGTCCTTATGTTTCTATTTCAAGTTTTTCAGCATTGTTTACTCAATCTGCTGTGAACCCTCTTGGAATACACGCACGGCCATTTCTTGGTTAGACTTTCAGTGCTTATAGTCTGGTCAGGGCTTCCTTCAAGGCTCTGGGGGAGGCCCACACTCACTTGGACTGTGCAGAGAAGTTTGCAGCTGCAAAGACGGCGGCTTCCACCTCCACATTATCACGTGAGTCCAGGCTCTGCCGAATGCTGTGGTGAGCGTTCTTCCTCTCGGGGATTATAGATGCCAGGCTCCCCAACATCCTACCAAACAGACGCCCAGAGAACATAAATACAATAATCTGAGAGTCAGGAAAGAAGAAACCTGGTAGGCTATATTACTGAAACTGAAATCTGAGCTATTTTCCCATCTTGCAAGATGGTAGGCAAAAAAACTGAGAAGCCAGATACTAAAGAGAAAAAACCCAAAGCCAAGAAGGTTGCTGCCAGCGGCACTGGTAAAAAGGGTAAGGTGAAGGCAAAAATATCCAAGAAGGGGCAGCCCCACTGCAGCCAAAATCCTGTCCTGGTAGAGGAATTGGTAGACACTTCAATCTGCTACGTAGTCAATAAAGGCTTTGTACAAGGGAAAGTACACAATTGCTAAATTGAATGTGAGAAGAAAAAGGACAAAGTTCTTGCTATCACAAAAACTAATCGGTGGTAACAAGAATGGTGGTACCTGGGTGGTTAAGCTTCAAAAAATGCCTAGGTATTAAGATGTGCCCCAGAAGCTGTTCAGCCATGGCAAGAAACCCTCCAGTCAGCATGTGAGGAAACTTGGAGCTAGCATCACTCCTGGCACCATCTTGATCATCCTCAGCGAGCGTCACACAGGCAAGAGAGTGCTTTTCCTGAAGCAGTTGGCCAGTGGCTTGCTACTTCCCACAGAGCATCTTAGCCTTAATGGCATTCCTCTATGAAGAACACACCAAAAATGTGTCATTGCCATCGCCACAAAAATTGCTAACAGCAAAGTGAAAATCCCCAAACACCTCACTGATGCTTACTTCAACAAGCTGCACAAGCCCAGACACCAGGAGGGTGAGATCTTCATCACTGAGAAAGAGATAGCAGATTTCAGAGCAGCGCCAGGTGGATCAGAAAGTGGTGGACTGACAGATTTTACCAACAATCAAAACTGTTCCCCAGCTCTGGGGCTACCTGTGATCCGTTTTTGCTCTGACCTATAGAGAACTAATCCTTATAAATTGGTGCTCTAAATGTCTAAGAACCTAATTAAATAACTGACATATAAAGAAATTGAAATTTGAAGGTCATTCCATAAACCTCAGGCTTATGAATTCTAACTTTAGGAATTAAGCAGTGACTCAAATTCTAACCATGTCTACACACATCACTATGTCAGAAATACTAAAATGGCTGTTCCAACACAAGCGAATTTGCTAAAAATCAACTTGAAGTACAGCCCAAGTACCAATCAAGGCCCAGGAAAGAAACTTTTAAATTATTAAAGCACCAAAATATCAATTTTCTGATACTCCATGAAGAAGTCCATTTTAGCAAAGCATTAAGAATATAATGGTTTTGTTATTAAGCAGATTCACAAAGTAAAACAGCAAGACTTTTCTAGTCTGTATCTCCCCATCAGTACTAGTGGATGTTTTGAAAACCTGTCAATAGCAGGGTAAGTGAAGTAGATGGCGCCCCCTGGGGTTCACACCAGTACCAGCAACAGCAAGGAAAATTGAGGAAAATAGTCTAGGAACAGTCCACTTTGTAATAAATTACAAATTTAGAAAAATCTAGACTTTGTTAATATAAGCTACAGAAAGGAAAGATGGAAAAGTCCTTTCAGCAAAAAGCCTTGGATTTTACAAAGTTGCAAACAAAATAGTGAAACGAACAAAACCTAAAGTGTTCTTATAATAAGCATCTCTTCAAAGTTAACACAACATGCAGTTTGACATGTCCTCACCTACTTATTTTATGACGAGTACATCATTAGACATAAGCAGGGGAATCAGTTTCAAAAGAAAAATTTCCAATTATCCTTAAGGTTTGTATGCCATGTACTTCAGCCTTGTTTCCTCAACATGCTGTGAACTTTCCTGGAAAATACAGGTAGCCACTTTTTTTCAGTGTTATTAAAAGAAATAACAAATGGTCTTTTTTTTTTTTTTTTTTGGTACTGGGAATTGAACTCAGGACCTTGTGCTTGCCCACAAATGACTATTCATCTAAAACTTCTTTCCAGAAAAAGATTAGAGCTGAGTAACACTGCTACATCCTAACAGTTTGTTACTGTGTAATACAGTAGGGCACACACATTGGTCCCTTGCTGAAAATATTTCCCTGTAATTTACAAATAACTCATAGCATTACATTTCAAATACTACAGATGTTTTCTTGTTTTGCTATTTGTTTTAATCATAAGTTTACATTAACAGGCAAAAGAATATGTTTAAAATGTCTCTTCCCTACTACCCCTTTCAAAAACTTTAAAAATTATTCTTTTGTGGTTCTGGAATAGAACCTAGAGCCTCGTGCCTTTTTTATTTTTTTGCCTTTTTGAGATAGGGTCTCGCTATACAGCTGAGGCTGGCCTTAAGCTCACTTTTGTAGCCCAGGCTGGTCTTGAACTCATACCGATCCTCCTGCCTCAGCCTCCCAAGGGCTGGGATTACAAGTGTGCACCACCACGCCCAGCCCAGAGTCTCATGCCTTTGCTGGGCAAGTACTTCACCACTGAACTACATCCCCAGTGGTTTCTATTTTATATTGAGGCAGGGTCTTGCTGAAGTGTCCAGGCTGGCTCTGAATTTGCAATCCTCTTGCCTCAGCCTCTGGAGTAGCTGCGATTACAGGCATGGGCCATAGGAAATACTGTTCTTCCTTCCAAATCCATCTGATATGGCTGAAGATTCAAAACAAAGCTAAGTTACTTGTTATCAGGGTATATACAGGTCCTGGGTTTGACCCCAGCACCACAATGAATAAATAAAATTAAAAGTGCTTAGTGTTTGAAAGGTATCATTTGTGCTTTTGAGTTTTTTTTTTTTAATGTATTTGGTTGTTACAGGGTTTCATTATGCAACCTCAACAGTGATCCTCCTGTCCTCAGCCTCCCAGCATTGGGGTTACAGGTGTGGGCCACTACGCCTGGACTTGGTGGCCTATGGCACTAGAGATTTAACCTCAATCCCTATAATTGCCTAAGCTTGCCTAAGCAGCTTTAGTCTGCTGAGCTATCTCACTGGCCCCTGAATTTCTACTTTTTAACAAACAAACTGCATTCAATTTTCTATACAACGGGCATTCAGAACACGCAACAGTTCATTTGTCACTCTCAGCGACCATCCATGCAGTTTACCATCCCATGCAATTTGTTTTCCTTAACACAAGCCTTTCTTTGTGTTATTGTAGCATTCCTCAGTGAGAAAGTCACCTTCTTTATGACATTAAGATCTACTCTCACCAGACCTTTTCTATAAAAATAACACTAAACACTTCACAATGGAACTAAAATGCCACCAATTACATCTTCAAACCCCTTCCCAAGTTAACAGCTACAGTGATCCTAAATGTTTGGAGAGGGTGAGACAACCAGCCCTTCCTGTCTCTCAGAAGCTACTTGTATTCCTCATTCCTTTGCTACAATAAATTTTCCTACTTAAAAATGTTAAGAGAAAAAATTGTTTTGGGCAGTATTTCTGTATCTTCTGTAAAAACAAATCTGTGAAGGCAGGTGTTACTTTCTCATTTTACATCAAAGAAAGTGAGTTTTGAGACATTAGTTCATTAGAATGTGAGTTGGGACGGGACCAGGTTTCCGTACACACTCTAATAAAACTTTTCTGTTTGGGCCACTGCTTCCTAAGCAGAAGTTAAAAGAAATGAATGCAATATTTTAAAATTACAGAAGGAACTATTTAAATAATTTGCCTTTTGTTTGTTTTATTTTTGGAAATAGGGCCTCACCAGGCTTGAATTCACTATGCAGGCATTGAACTTGCACCAATCCTCCTGTCACAGGTCCCTCTGTGCAGAATTATAAGCATGCACCACCACAGCTTAGTATCTGTCCATATTGAGAAGCAGAGTATTCTAGAGCTTTGCAATATGGCAGCTAGTTAGTTACTCCTGGCTCAGGTACTCTGGTGCCTACTGTGAACATCTGGGGTGGCTCTTACAGTGATGTACCTTGAAACTTTTACTCTGATGTACATATTATTCCATGATTTATGGGCAGGGACAAAAAGGATAGGGGCAGCAGTGTTGAGATAACTTAATAAAGGGTATGAGTAATCTGTCCCTGGCTTGCTGTGTCTGAAAGAAATTTTACCCTATTTCACATGTGATGTAGAAAACCTATCTGAGAAAGGACTGATACCTAGGATATATCAAAAACATTAATAACACTTTAATAAAAAGTGTTGTTATTAAAAAGATCATTAAAATCTCAATGATCGAAGAAAATGGGCAAAAGACATGAATACTTTCCGAAAGGTGCTACAAATGGTCAAAAGGCCACAAGAAAAGAGTACTCAAATCAGTACCATTAGAGAAATTCAAATCAAAACTACTACATACCCATCAGAAAGGCTACAACTTACAAATCTACAATACTGGCTGGGGATGGTGGCACACCACGCCTCTAATCCAGTATTCTGGAGGCTAACACAAGACAAGGCCAGTCTGGGCTTCACTCAAGGCCAGCCTAGAATACAGAGTAAGGCTCTGTCTCAAAAAAAAAGAAGGCCTACAGCACCAGAAATTAGCAAGTGTACAACATGCAGAACTCTCATACATAGTAGTGGATATATAAAATATCTAGAAAAGGTCTAGAGTTTTTAAAAAGCTAAGTAGACTTTACCTATCATCCATTATTTTTGGTTAAAGAGATTCATGGGAAAGGAATCATTTCACAAAAAAGCCATAATGTTTACAGCAGCTTTACTTATAAGAATGACACTAGAAATAATATAGTGTTCATCAGTAAGAGAATAGATTAATAACTGATGTTAGATTCAGACAATGGGAACCACTTAGCATTTAACAGGAATGATTGATATATTAATCTCAAAAACATGTTGAATAAACTGTCCTACAAAAAGACAGCTATTATGAGTCTGTTTATACTAAGTTTGAAAGTGATCAACAACTCATTGATGATGGTAGGAAAAAATGTAACAGAGGTCCTCTGTGGGGAGGCAGATGTGAGAAGGACCTTGGCAAGGCACAGGGGCATTTTGTGGAGTGATGGGGAATTCAGCGTCTTGAAAATGGCTGTGGTTTTATGAGGCACCCGTCAACACTCAGTGAAGGTACATGCAAGGTCTTACATTTCATCCTAAGTAAACTCAACATTACAGAACTAGACAGCTTTGTAAACAAACACCTCAAATTATATACTCTGACATATTTAAGTGTAAGTATGTCTGCAATTTGCTAGGAAATGTGCTACACAAATGACATTAGTAGAAGGATGAGTAGACAATGCAGTAAAGCAAGTTTAGTAAAAGATCCATGACAGAACCTGGGTGGTAGGTATTTAGTGGCCTTAAAATTCTTTCAAATTTGGCCTATGTAAAAAAAATTTTGGGAGCTAGGAAATAACTCAGTAGAAAAGCACTTGCCTGGCAAATGCAAGGACCTGAGTTCAATCCCTGGTCCCACAAAAATAAATAAATAAATAAATTAATTAATTAATTAAAAAAAATTCACTCAGCAATGTGTTGTATGCCTATAATCCCAGCCCTTGGGAGGCTGAGGCAGGACTGCCTCAAGTTTGAAGCTAGCCTATGCTACATAATCCAAGGCCAGCCATACTGAACTAGTAAAATTCTATGTCAAAAAAATAGAAACTAATCCAAAATGATTATCTAAACCAGGGTATTAAAAGGCTTAGACTAGCTTTAATTACTTATAAAATTCATTTATTCATCAAATTCTATATATCTCTCTTCTGATAAAAAAATAAAATAACGTATGTTTATAGAAAACATTTCAAACATCATAAAGTTCTTATGTTTCCAGTTACTCAGGAGGCTGAGGTGGGAGCATCAAAAGTTCAAGGCCTGTCTGAGAAATTTTGACTGTCTCAACATAAACTTTAAAAGTGGCTGATCATCTGCCTAGCATGTGTGAAGTGAGGTCTTGGGTTCAATCCTATTCCAACAAAACAAGGAAATCTCTTTTTATAACCCAAGACCCACCCAAAATAATTAGTTTACAGAACAGAGATACATTAGCTGACAAAATGAAGTAAAAGGCAGGGGAATAACAAGGTACTATATTCTGAACAAAGGGAAGAACTGATTTGTGATACAGGAAAATGACACCAGATCCCATGGTTAAGAGGCCTGTCTGGGCAGGAGAGTGAGAAATGAAATCTGCGACTCAGAAGAGTTTCAAAGCTTGCCCCCAAATTACACACATGATTCCATAAGTAGCAGACAAAGAGAATACAGTTTAAGTACATATAAGGTTCAGAAAAATAAATTTGAACCAAGTAAATTTTTAGGTGACAAGAATGAAAAAAATTATGGAGGCTGTACTTGGTGTTCTCTATGAAGTTCAAATAGAAACTGTCACATAGAGAAATGAGCACATGACCTGCAATGGCTATAGGAAACTGACAGCAAACAGAAAAGGGCGAAATTCAAAAGGAGCTGAGGCTAAGCTGTCTTGAAACCTATCGAGTTACTTGGTTAGAACAGAGGGTTGTTTCAAACACAGGTCAGCAATCTCTTAACATGCACCCTCTCGGGGCCAGGGAGATAGCTCACTGGAATAAGTGCTTGCCTGGCAAGTAAGTGGAAAGTCCTGAGTTCAACCCCCAGTGCCGCAAAAAAAAAAAAAAAAAAAAAAAAGACAGCTTTCATTGAACATACATTCTCTCTCAAAAGCTAACTGGAAAGAATGTAGCTTGCCATGGTCTCAATGGTCTGTCTGAGTCTTAGTCGAAAACAAAAGTAAAACAAATGCACTATCTATAAAATGAACATGGTAAATACACTGCTGCTGGGACCCACAGTCCAGCCTTAACCCAGATGGTGGAAACTGGTCACAGTGACACAACATACCGGAGTGTGATGGCTCTGGCCACGGGATCATTACTATGAATCACTGAAAAAATTCTTTTCACAAACTCATCCACATTCAGAATCTTCTCCAAATGCTTCTCACTTTGTTGTGTAACTTTAAGTACACACAGCCTGAGGAAATTGTTCCTAGGAAAATCAGAGTTGAGATGAATTAGGTCACTTTTGGAAAATAAACAGTTTGGGTTTAAGGCAACACTAGAGATACTGAGTTTTATCAGGCAGTGTTTCTCCACCCTATTACCAGTCTACCACTGAGAGTAGCCAATCTCTACTTAGGGACACAACAAGCATGTGCGGTTGGCTGTGCCAGCATCCTGGCCTCAATGCCCCATCAGCCCTAGAGATGGACTCCACCCGCAAGCCCAGCGAGAGCTGAGGCCCCTCCTCTCTAGCTAAGCCCACCACCTAACTCCCTTCTTGTTCTAGTCCCGAGCAGGCACTCAGGAGCAGAAGAGAGCAGGGCAGGGAGTGGTAGGGAGAGAAAACAAGAAGTGGGTGTTTATGAAGGGCTTACAAATTTTAGAGACTTCACAGACATGCAGCTCATGTTTTAACAATCTGTATGAAGCCATCAACTTTATCAAAACATACATACATTAAGGTTGTCCCAATGTGATTTAGTCTGTTCCCTAAAGAAGCAAGTCCTTTGAGTCATGCATTTCATTTTTGCTAAGGATGTCATTAATGTCACACATAGCACACTGTTATATGCATCTATTAGAATGGTCACAAACCACCTGGCCATCCTAGAGGGAAAAGGAGAAAGAGCACATATAAAATAGAAACAAGATCACTGTATGCTCAGGACTTGGGACATAGCTCAGCTGCGGAAGTGCCTGACTAGCAAGGGCAAGATCCTGAGTTTGGTCCCCAGTACTGCAAAAAATCCCAAAACAAACCACTGTGTATGCTGGGAAAGTGAGCTTGAAAAACTTACCCAACTCTGAAAACATCAGCTAACTTGAGGAATGCGGAATTGATGAGAATGGGGAACGGATACTTCTGGAAAAGCCTAGGAAAGCGAACTACTGCTTCACACTGTTCCCCAAGCTTGCCAGATCTCAGACCTGTCAAATTTGAGAGGAGAGGACAATTTTAACAACTGTGGCTGCAAGGCAAAAATTGCAAGCACCAACTTATATCACATGACAATAATCACTCTTAACAATTAGGAAAGTACAACTATATTGCACTGTCATTCAAAAAAGAAAATGGTACGTAAACTAGCAATCTGGTGAACACACTCAGATGTACAGTAAAAAGCATTTTTAAAGATTAAAAGTTAATTAAGGACATTCAAAGACATTAAATAAACATCAATGAATTTAAGGGATTAATATATAATTTATGTTCCCTAAACACGATGGAATTAGAAATTAATAAAGACAAAAATATTTAGAAACCTCCTAAGTATTTGGTAATGGAGCACACATTTCTAACTAACCCATAGACAAAGGAACAAATCAAGAGGAAAACTAGGAGAGCATTTTGAACTGACTGAAAATGAAAGGTCAGTTTGTAGGAGCAAACTATAGTAGCGCTTCAAGGAAGCGCTTACATAATACCACAGCACATACATAATACCAGGAAGGTGCAATAGAATTGTTAGAGCCAGCGCTCTAACAAAGGTGCCACCTAACATCGTTCAATTTAAAAAGGATTATTTTCTTAAACCTTGTGAATCTGGAAAAAAAACAAATAGGAAAAAACCCTTGAACTTCAACTCTTGCTCCATATACAAAAATTAAAATGAAACTGAAATGTAAAGTTAAGCACTAAAGTTATAACTGTGCAGAAGAAACCACATGGGAAACCTTTCTAACCTTGAGTTAGGCAAAGAATTTCTAGTTAGAACACAAAAAGACAAAAGCTCTAAAAAGTAAGAAGTTGGGTCTATGCTAAAATTAAAGGCAGTTGCTCAAACTGGGTCTGGCTGTGACCTGTAAGCCCAGCAGCACTCTGGAGACTGAAGGAGGCAGGCACTGAGTTCAGAAGGTTAAGGCCAGCCTGGAAACAAAGCACGAACACAACAAAAACACAGAGCAAAGCAAACTTCTACTCTACAAAAGATAATGTTAGCAAAATGAAAAGGCAAGCCATGCAATGGAAGAAAACATTGACACAACTGGGAGGCTGAGGCAGGAGGATCCCAAGTTTGAGCCCAACTTGGACAACTAAGCAACTCAGTGACATATCTCAAAATAAAAACAGCTAAAAAAGAACTAGGGAGGTAACTCTGTGACAGACCTGGGTTACATATCCCACTGTATCAAAAATGAACAAAATAAAAAGACTCCACGTTACCTGATAAAGTACTTGATCTATATTTGTTATAATTCAATAGACAACCCATTTTTAATGTGTATTATCTGAAAGGAGGGAATGTGGCCAGCAAATATAAACCCATGAACAGATGCTCAACATTGTTAGTCATAGGAAATGAAAAGTTCTGATTGTAACAGGATGCCAGTACATACTTCATAGAATGGTGAAAAAACTTAAAATTCAAAATAAGATGGACAATACCAGAGTTAATGAGGATATGGAGCAAACATAACTTTCAAACATTTCTGGTAAACATGCAAAACTATATAGTTTTTTCAAAAACTCTGGCCCTTTCTTTTCGTTCTTCTGTGGCCATTTCTTAATAAAGATAAACAAACACATATGAAAATATCCACACAAAGATCTGTATGCAAATACTTGCCAACAGCCCAAACTGGAAACACCAAGTTCTTTAGCTGGTGAATGAATACACAAATCGATGCAATTTGAATCAGCACTCAGCAATAAAAAGCCAATTACTTTTTTGTTTTACTTTCTTTCAGCACTGGGGATCGAACTCAGGACCCCTGCCCTTGCCAGGCAGGCACTTGTGGACAGCCAATTATTAATTCACCTAACAACATGGATAGACTGTGAGGCAGCTCTGCAATGGTTTCAAGCACATACAGTTTGCTATGTGAGTGAAATATGGTTTTTTGGGACAAGATCTTGCTATATAATACATTATCTTACTTTACTAATATTATTGTATTTTAAGGAAGAGTCTGCAGGGTGTTCAGGGTCTCACTACTAGATCAGACTTTTAGCGATCTGCCTGTTTATAGCTGCCCAAGAGCTAGGATTACAGGAGCAAGCCACCACACCCAGTCTCATTGCAGTCTCAGCGCGCCCTGGGAGTGGGGCCAGTTGCTATATAACACAGACTGGCCTTTAAGTTATGATGATCCTCCTGTCTCAACCTCCTGAGTACCACCATGTTTTGCTGTGATACAAACACAGTGCTGCTGCCTCCCAATGAGAAGTGAGGTTTAATGTGACTTATGTGGTTTAAGTAAAATTATCAAAGATCACTTTATGCTTCCATGAATTACACAGTTCACTGCCACACACAGACTGGCTGTTTCTGGTGATACTGGGGATTGAACGCTGGGCTGCCCCATAGAGCTACATTCTCAGCACATTTTATTTTGAGAGAGGCCTCACTAAGTTACTAACTTGCCCAGGCTGGGCTCTATCTTGTAAGAATTGTAGCCATGGACTACCATGTCTTACAGAAAGAGATTAGTATAACTTGTTTACCATATTTAAAGAAGGAGTGAATAACTAGAACAACTCTCACAGGAAACCCATCAACAGAGAAGACACGCAGATCATTTTATTTAGTGAGCGAGTTCCGAATTGGTCATTCATGAAATGGCATGGTACTTTGAACAGTTATTCTAGCCATGTAAAGTGACCTCAAAATCATTATGCTGAGTGAAAGCCAGACCCAAAATGTATGTATTTATTGTATAGTTCTATTTGAACAGTTTGACTGACACAGTGATTTGCAGTAGAGTTGATGTGACCAAAACATAAGAAACCTGAAATCTGTTAACTCGGAGCTCAGCAGAGCAGGGCTACTCTGTGAGCCTTTGAGCTGTCTCTGAATTCTCTCCAGCCAACACTGGCACTACTGCAGGCCTTCCTCGATCTGCACAGTGTTGACCAAGCTGTCCCTGCCAAGAGCTCCAAGAAAGGCACACCGCAGGGCTGGGGATGTCACTCAGTGTGAGAGAACTTGGCTAGCACATTCCATGCCCTGGATTTGATCCCTAGCATCAAAAGAAAAATTGAAAAGTAAAAAGTATGCCTCAAGCTTCAATGGCACCTTTCATGAGTCCTGCTTCACTCCTAACAGAGCGACTGGACCTGAAGCAGATCAGGACAGACACTATGTGGTCAATGCTCTCCTGTTGAGTGTGTTCTCCTGAGCTTTCTCCTTTAGATGCAGTAAATGGAGTGGGGAGGGTCCTATTTGTATGTGACATGAAACCCCATGAGTCATGAAATCTTTGATCTTTTTATTTTAAACCACATAGAACAATCTCAAAATCCTCATGCTGGAAGAAAGAAGCCAGGCCAAGAAGACTACAGGAGTGTATAATTCTATCCTACAAGAAATTCTGAAAAAAGGCAACACTGTGGAACACAACCAGATCACTGGCTGCCAGGGGTACAGAGAGGGGATTGCTGCAAAGAGGACAGGGAAAGTTTTTGGGGTAAAACAAATGTCCTATGTCTTCTTCATGGATCACAGTTTCATGACTGCATACAATGCTGAGCTCTATTACATAAAGTTTCTTTTGAGACAGGGTTTTGCTATGTAATTCGGGATGGCCTTGAACTTAATGTAGCCCAGGCTGGCCTTGGATTTATTATGCTACCCAGGCTGGTCTCAAACTTGCAACAATTCTACCTCAGCCTCCCTAGTACCAGGATTATAGGCATGCACCACCATGCTCAGCTTAAACAGTTTTTTAAAATGCAAAAGCTGAAAGTAAATAAACAACAAAAAATTCATGTTTAGTATTTTAAAGTTTACTGAGGATGCATATCTTGACATGGATTTAATAGCAATGGCTTCAAACGTTTCCCTCTTTAGGTATTTCACTAGTCTCCAAATGGTAACTATGTCTGCACAAGGAATAACCTTTGCTTATGTTAAAAACTGATAAAGGAAAGCTTTCTCCTACTTGTCATCATGTCCCATACAAAAGACAACCACAAAGGAAATCTAAGCAGGCAGTTTCTACAGTTTGCTAAAGGGTAATGGAGAGGCACTCACATGAGTTACTTGGTACTGAGAACATACATTCTCACATAACACACCTTAGCACTATCTGCACTGCTGATACTCTGGGGAGATGGGAAGGGCAGGAAGGGAAGAGGAAGTAAACAGGATCAAGATGTGCTGTGGATGTCTGCTTATCTTCCATGACAGACACACAGAATTAATTATGTAGTGCAAACATACACTAATGAATAAAAGTGGGAAGGAATGACAGCTAACGAACGGCAGACAAGACTCATTCCTGGTAGGTGGGCCCCAAGCCTATGGTCCTACGTTATGCTAGAGTGATTCTCTAGCGAACAGAAGGGTACAGCTTAAAATGAAAGAACAGGACATTTTGAATTAGTGATTTCTGAGTGGTAGAATTGTGATGGTTGAGAAAGGCCCCCGGAAACAAAAAAGAATAACCAATTATGCTAAACAGGGTTTTTTTTTTGTCTTTTTGAGACAGGGTCTCGCTATGCAGTTGAGGCTGGTCCTGAGCTCACTTCTGTAGCCCAGGCTGGTCTCGAACTCGCACCAATCCTCCTGCCTCAGCCTCCCAAGTGCTAGGATTACAGGCGTGAGCCACCACGCCCGGCTAAACAGGGTTTTGATCAAGTTTTTAAAACAGAACAAATTTCCTCATAGCACATACAAGCAACAGAAATTGGATGATTAGGCAGATAATGGATTTATTCAAAGACTAATAAACATTTTTAAGGATAAGTTTCTAAGAACACCTAATAAACCACACTGGATCCCATAGATGCCAACCTGATGTCCAGGAAACACTAGATGCTTCAGTTCCCTCTGCTGTCCTCTACAATATTCTACCTTGCTGCTACTGCTGCACAGTAGGAATCTGAAGGACCTGCTGCTGCCAAGGCAGGAGAGCCCATGTATATGTTTTCAGTCTTCCTTCTTGCACCTCTCGTTCCTAAATCAGAGCAGGGAGATGGCACATCTGAATGCCAGAGCCTCAGGCAGATACCCAACTCTTGCATGAAAAAGTAGGAAGTGAATTTTTGTTCCCGCCTTTGTAAGACAGGGCTCATGATCCAGGACATGTGTCATGTACAAAAAAAGATGTTCGAGAGATGCTAGGTAACTAATACTGGACTGTAATCACTACAAAGACCACCATTATCACTGCACAACATTTTAGGACCATGTGTTAATCTGCTTTAGCAATACCAAAATGATTCAAAATCAGACAACATATACATATCTTCGAATCCAATTATTAAGAAAAAGGTGTTGGCAATGAGGAAGAAACAGACATAAGTATGCATCACACACTTTAGGGTAGCCTAACAATCAATGGGTTAGGAAATTAGTACTATAAAAACTTTGTTTTTTTATTTATTATCTTTTTGAGACAGGGTCTTGCTATGCAGTTCTTGCTGGCCTTCTGCAGCCTAGGCTGGTCTCGAACTCACACCAATCCTCTTGCCTCAGCCTTCCAAGTGCTGGGATTATTGGCGTGCACCACCACGCATGCTAAAACTTTATATTTAAAAAGCAGAAATAGAAACAACTGGAATGATGGTTGACTCAACTAATAATGCATCAATAAGCATCCTTTCTCAAAATTTCAGGAATTGATTACAAACGCACACGGTGAGATATATGTAACATGGGGCACTATGCACATGAGAACACTAATCTATAATGGACTGATTTTAGCTATAAATATTCTCTAAACCAACCCCATGGGCTAGGGAGATAGCTCAGTGGTCTAAACCTTCCTGGCAAGAGCAAGGACCTGGGTTGATCCCAGGTACCACGTGCCATATGGGCCTCTGAACCCTGGGTACACTGAACCGGCCACCAAGACCAGGCATGGTGGCACATGCCAATAATCCCAGAGCTAGGATGGCTGAGACAAGAGGATCACTATGAGTCCAAAATGTGTAGTGAGACCCTGAACCAAACAAAAAATAAATAAATCAATCCCATAAAAATGTTTACCAATTAAAAGGAGGAGGGCTTCCCCATACAATGTTCAGTGAAGTAAACCAGACACACAAGCTTAAATGTCGAATGGTTTCTCTTACATAAGAAAGCCAAAGTGTAAACAAATTAGAAAGCAAAAAGACACAGAAAACAGGGAAATAGTTTTCTTGCAAATGGGGAGAGGGCCAAGACATGGTAGAAAGGGAGAGAAAGGGAGGGAAAGGTGATGCAAAAGTATCAAGATGTGTTATGATGAAATGTAATTACTATATACTGCAAAAACAAAAACTGGAGAAAGAAGGGGAGGGAGGTCTCCAAAAAAGCAAGTCAGAAACAGTCAAAAAGTAGCTCATAGTGGATTTAAAGATTATTTTTTGTTGGGGGCCACAGGACGCCAGGAAATTGATCAAGAGAAAAACATCCTGTCTAGTTCAGACCAGCTATTAAGTCGCTAGGAAACCTTGTGTCAAATGATACAAACTTTGCAAAAGTATGACGGATCGTTTTGGTGTGTGTTAAGTCTTGCCCATCAGGCAGACTAGTGACCAACTAGCCCAGCTTTTTGTCTTGTCTATGTTTGTCATTCCTATCATCTTGTCTCCCCGGGGTAGAACCATTCGCAGTAACACCAATGGATCCCTACAATTTTTTTTATGAGCTCTAGTACAGTTCTTCATACATTACCTTAATAATTAAGTGGTAAACAAGGCACAAAGGCACAGGGCCATAATCCTAACACTTGGGAGGCTGAGGCAGGAAGCTCAGCATGAGTTCCAGGCCTACAAAGAGAGGCCCTATCTCAAAAAGGAGAGATAGAATTTCGTGTGAAAACTTTCATACAGAGTTCTTTACTGATCAATACCTCCTCTTGCCTCCCACATCCATTCTAAAATGAGTCTGCAGCACTTGATACATGCATCTTTCTGCGGCTGGGATAGCTTCTCTTCTACTTTCTCTGGATTTACCATACTCTAACCTTTTGCTCCCGGACTATCGGTCTTGATTCTTCCCTTTCCGCTAAGCACCCAACTCCTTTCATTCCTCGTGGGAACAAGGGCAAGGATTCGAAGGGAGGTGGCAGCTCCTAAACCCCGGTCCCCCACTAGGGGTCCCTGCAGTACATCTAACCTGCCTCGCAAATCCGCAGGTAACACCGAGGTCAGAGGACCTAGTCTCAAAACGGAACGTATGGAAAAAATAATTTTAGTTTTTTTGTAGTCACTTCCACTGTTGGAAAATCGGAGTCTTTGCCCTCAAATGGGCAAAACGGACTCCTTACTAGACCTCGAGGTTCGCTCTGCTGCCAAGAAAGTCCTTTAATTTTCCCGCAATCCTGGCGGCCTAAGCCCGGGCCCCTAGCAAAACCACGCGCATGCGCTGTCCCAGCCTCTCGATACCACCACCACCACCACGTGGGGGCGCCACGTCCCCCACGCCCATTTCGCTCCGCCTCAGCACGCTTTTTCAAATACCTTTGTCCAATTCCATAAGAGCAGAATTAGCATCCAGTTCCTGCTCGCCATACCCAGCATCTGCCAGGAAAGACTTAGTTGAGTTTGACGCCATGACTCGAATAGCTTTTTTGACTAGCCCAGTCAGAAAAATTGGAAACTCGGCCTCAGGACCGCCATCTTCTCCGCAGCTTCTCGCGGATTTTTCCTCCTCTCCGTTAAGCCGTATTACGCATGCTCCCTGCTCACCCGGCGGTTCGCTGGCGCCTCGGTGGGCCCCCCGCGCAGGCGCTCAGGGAACTCCTGAACTCCAGGTTCCCGCGGCTGGGAGAAAAGGAGGCGGGGATTCCACCGGGGAAGTGACTCAGACGCCCGGACGCCCGCGGCGGAAGCCAATCAGAAGGCGTGACGTCAGTTTGGCGCGGAGTTTGGCGGCCGGGGCTTACAGTGGCGGGAGTTGGAGGCAGTAACGGGCCGTGGTGTCAGGGGCGCAAGTTAACGATTTCTGCTGAATTTAAGAGGCATTTTTACTGCTTTTTCCTCAGCTGAGCCTTTCCACCAGGCCCAGATGCTCTTCCACTCGGTGCTTCGCCAGCCCCAGCTTGGCGTCCTGAGAAATGGTGAGTAACGGTCCTAACTGCTGCTCGAGGCTGGCGGGATTCGCCTCCTGCGAGCGCTCCACCTCGGATCCGGCCGATTCCCACCCTGTTCCCCGCTTCCGAGATCTCCCACGGTTAGAGTGAGTGAGTGTGGGCGAGGACAAGCGAAAGAACTTGTACTTGGATTCCCTCTCGATACTTTAAATCGTAGTCTGGCTTTTGAAAGGATACTGTAGGCCGGAGGAGGGAGGGGCGTGGAGTTCCTGGCCTCCCGGGCCCCTAGCCGCTGACGTCAATATCCCGCGTTCGCCAGAAAACAGTTGTGTTGGGGGCGGGGGCGTCTCGAAGGCGATCCGGGACTTCGGCCCGTGTGCGCGCTTTAGTTGCAAAACTTTCGGGATCCCCACTATTTCTCGAGAGCGTGACCCCGCACTTGAGGAACTCGGTCGAGCAGAGAAGACAGTGCATCTTTTTTAGCAGGAGGAAAAATCTCATTCTTCTCTCGTCTTAAAAATTCTGAATTATAAAGTGAAAGATACCCATAACCTCAAAGTCTGGAGGTAACCACTGGTACTAGGTAAAGACTATTCTAGGTGCTTTCTGATGCCACAGGTAATATCCCCAGGCGGGTATTTTTCGCTTTTTCGATCTAAGTTGGACATGTTCGTAAATTAGTACGTGGAAATCCAACTTACTGTCTGCAGTTCTTTAAGTTTCTTACTTCAGAAACTTTGGCGCTAAGAAATTGGTTCTGTTGGGTGTTGTCAGTCTGACTTTTTTGCTGAAAAGTTTGCTGTGTAGGCTAGTTTGTATTCTTGGACAGAATGAAACCGCACTCATTGAAAGGTCATTTGTTGTATGAGTCGTTGCCGAAGGAAACGACGAGAAGGCCCGATGAAGGTAGTTCAGAGTACTCACTGAGATTCGTCCCTCAGTGAGCAAAGAACCCGAAAAGCAACTCAGCTTTATTTCAGGCTAGCGAACGTGATCTCGTGCATAATCATTTTAGTAAAGGAGGACCATGTGCGTAGTCACCAACGTGACCACGTTCTCTATTGACCTTCCACCCTTTTCCCATTACTAGGTTCATATAGATGTTAACCATTAACATTCCAAGCAAGGGAGAAAGCAACAAACAGCCCACAGATGAAGCTGTTATCTATCACCCTGAGTCCCAACTTTCTGGGATTTGCAGTAACAGACCACAGTTGTCTTTGGGCTTTGTTCATTGCACTGTTTCTTGAGATGCTAATTAGGCTACAGTCACTGGTATCCAGAGGTGCCTTTTTTCCTCTTTAGACCACGTGGAGAACAAAAAGAGAATGGGATAACTTTGTATTTAAGGAATAGATAAAAGAAAAAGATTTTACGAAGTAAACTGAATGGTCTCTCATTTCCCTGTTTCTAATCCAAAACTGCCATCCCTGTCTACTTCCCTGTAGTGAAATGAAATCTTTGTAATTAGCCGGGCGTGGTGGCGCACGCCTGTAATCCTAGCACTCGGGAGGCTGAGGCAGGAGGATCAGTGTGAGTTCGAGACCAGCCTGGGCTACAAAAGTGACCTCAAGGCCAGCCTGAACTGCATAGTGAGACCCTGTCTCAAAAAGA